>JASAND010019689.1:0-80169 GCA_030248195.1 Trissonchulus latispiculum | reverse complement strand
CATATTAGTAAGCTTTTAACCTAGTCCTCCTGGCATTTACAACCTGACCCTCCCATATTAACGTTTTAAAACCTAGTCCTCTGTCCATTTACAACCGAATGTCACCCATATTGCATTTTTCATGCTCCATCGGAGCATTTTTATTCTTGTATATTTATTGTTCTGCATTTTTATTAGTTACGTAGTTAGGTATATACGTATGGATTTTTTTAATTTCCCTTTTGCGCTGTGTCTGTTTTAGGGTGTTGGAAGGGCACAGCGCGTGACTGTGACGACGGTCAGTGCATTGCCAAATCCATCTCGGAGCACAATCGATTCCTGAACAACTCTCTCTTCTGCTGTTGTGAGGGATCCGCCTGTAATCGCAATTTTTCCTACATACCCATGGACCGGCCTACCATGGACATTGATCCATTTCTACACGGTACGCAGAGCGCGCTAGAACGACCATTCCTACAGTCCATTTATTACAGTAACCTGTAGCGGTTGTAGCTTACATGTTGTGTGTGGAATTTAATTTAGCGGGCGTGGGCGTATATATGTAGGAGTGAAAGAATTTTTGTGATAGATTTTTCTTATGGTTCTTGCGTTCAGTTGATTTGGTTGTAAAATTTGAATGTCCTGGCATTGCTGTGCATCTTTTCTCTTACTATAAGATAACTGGTTGGATTAGGTGCACAGCGGTGTTACTAGAGCTCCAGGCCAGGAAAATTATAGATTCATATATCTAAACCAGGAATTGCTGCAGTGTGTTAAACGTTGTACGTTGTGCATAACGTTGCAGCCTAGAGTGTTTAGAACAATGCCTAGTATTGACTATCTGGCTTCGTTTTAGGCCAAAATTTTTGGGTGGGGGGCTCAAAGTTCCCCCTCCTACCGGTGGGGGGATGGGGCTCACCCGAATTGAGCATATTCTTGAAAACTGTTTGCTGTTTGCTAATTTTTACGTTTTTTACGTAAAAGCTGTCAAAACCACTAAAAAATAACTAAAAATAACTATTTTTAAGGGTTTTTAAAGTGTGGGGAGCTGCTGGAATGCTTCGCAGTTTTGGTACGTAAAAATGTAAAAAATTTTAAAATTTCTCACAAAATGCCTCCCATTTTGGGTGATCCCCCTCGCCCCCCTCCCCATAAACAATTGCCAAGAAATAAGCCAGCGGCGAGTGGGGGGATCCTTGAGTTTTCTTTATTTTGTTAAATCTGGACTCTGATGCTTTGTTGAGCCAAAGCAAATTTCGATCCAATTGCAAGTCTAAAGTTTTAATTTTTTCACTGTGACAAGTTTTGTTTTCCCCCGATATGGGGTAGGCTGAGTCGCAGAATACCCTCGTTTTTTGCTTAATGTCTGTGTGGATATCTCCGTTTGTTTGACAGTAGAAAATCACAATTTTGTAACATTAATTTCTGTGCGCATTCTGTCGTACGTAAGCCCTGGCATTTTCGCGCTCTCTCATGTTTGCTCTAAATCAGGTTGTGAGATGCGTTGTAAAGGCCAGGAAAAGCAGAACTTTCTCTCTGAGTTCAATAGACTGGGAATTGCGGTAGTGCTGTATGTTGTCTGGCAAACTTGGCACTTCCGACAAGGTATGTCTATAACAGTAAGTTATTGTCCTCGTAATTTCAAGTTTTTTTTAATTTCGACATCATTATTTTCGTCTCACTGAATGCTTTTTCTCATCGCATCCCTGTTTATTTTTTTGCAGAAGACTACTACTCCGATGAGCCGACCGTCATTCTTGGCATGCGTTCGACTGTCTGGAATACTTTATTGGTTGTCGGTCTACTGGCCGTCGTCAGTATCGCTTTGCTCATGGCCTGTTACTATAGACGTCAGTTTGTCACTTCTGCAGCCAAATCTCTGGCCGGCGCGTCCAATCACCACGCGGCCGGCAACGCAGGGGCTGGGGACTCTAGCGCCCTTCTGGGGGGCAATAATGGGGCTAATCTGGAGGGCGGGGTAGGGGGTTCCGTCTGGCCCCCCGGTTTTGATCCCAGCAAAACCAACTGTGTGCCCCTGCCGGACGGTGACCCTTCCCTGAGTCGTGAGGTGCTCGACTTGGTCGAACAGATTCATACTCGTGGCCGGTTTGGGGACATTCGGGTCTGGAAAGCCTATCACCGGGTCAAGGGTGGGTGGCTGGCGGCCAAACTCTACCACGGGGACGGGATGTATCAGTACTTTTTGAATGAGTTTAAGATTTTTCACTATCCAGGGATGCGTAGTCATGAGGCCATACTGAACTATGTGGGTGCCTTTGAGTCTAGTGGAACGGTACCCGGACCCCCTGGGAGTGGGGAGCCACAGGGGAGCACTACTGCTCCCCCTTGCTCCTCCTCGCGTTCCTTCTCCCTGCGGAGTCATTTCCCATCGTTTGGCGCCTCTGCGTCTGGGCCGGCGGCTAGCCCGCCCCAACCCAAAGAATATTGGCTCATCACCCTGTGGATGGAGGACCAAACCCTTCAGCACTATCTGGCTCAAACCGTGCTCGACTGGCATGAGATGCTGCGTCTGTGCGGGTCTGTGGCCAAAGGCCTCGCCTTTCTGCATTCAGAGTATCGAGATCCTAGCGGTAAGAATGGGTTTTTATTTTCATAGACGTTTCTTCCCACCCAAAAAAGTCTTGTGTAGCGGATGTTCTATAGATGTGCATGTAACAGCTAGGCTTATTCTAGTGGGGGGGGGGGCGGTGGAGCATAAACACCTCCCCTCCCAAAATCGTACCCCCCAAACCCAAAAATCGCCCCCACCAAGAAAAGTGGCTACCCCCTTTTTGGTACCAACTTTTGCCTTGAAAAAATCGCTCAGAAGGCCAAATTTTAAAAAATTTCCGGCTTCGCCGGAGATTTTTAGTCGGTTTTAAGAAAAATATTCGCCCCCCCCCCCCAAACTGACTCGCCCCCAGAGGGCCCCCCAAGAAAAATTGCCTAGAATAAGCCCACAGTTATGCTATTTTGTAGTGTTCGAATATGAGTAAACGTGTATCACAATCAAATTTTGCGAGCGATTTTATCCAGGGTAAAATTTGGTAACAAAGAAAGGATCCAATGGCTTTAAGGTTTCGATTGTGGATCTTTGAAGTTGTTATTTAGAATTTGGCTCCATTAGATAATATCAGAGGCGCATCCAGGATTTGGCAGAAGGGTTTCCAACCTAAAAAGTTTGAATATTTTTCTGTGCTAGACGCACTTTTTTCCAAAAATTATAAATTTCCACTAAAATTATCTAATTTCAATTTTCCCCAAAAAGGGGAGGATGAGGGGTTCGTTACGCCGGATAATACTGAGGGCAGCTTACCTCTCCAAACCATGAAATTAATTAAATTTTTGTTTTCGGATGGTTTAGGTGCTACAAAACCAGCCATTGCGCATCGCGATATAACCAGCAAAAATGTTCTGGTGAAACCGGATAAGACAGCCTGTCTGTGTGACTTTGGCTACTCCCTTCCCCTGGACTCCTCTGCCCTGCGGCCCATGAAACCAGACGATGTCACACTACAGGAGGTATAATAATTAATTAAACTGTAATTAGACGTCAATTAAACAGTAGTCGTAGCAACTCACTGTTAGAAATCGTCTGTTCCTGTTTAATTTGCTCACAAAAAACGTTCTTTAGTTGGTAATAATTTATCTGTTTATGTATGTGTAGCTCTGCCTTGAATTTCTGTTCCTTTCTTACACTACGTACATACACCTGACCAGTGGCATTTAATTGCTAGAAGTCTCGAAGGAAGGGGAACTAACAAAAGTTATGGGTCCAGCCGCTCCGTCCTCCAGAATTTTTTGTAATTTTTAGTTTGTACGAAATGTTTAGACAAAAACCTCTTAATTTGTCCTCCGGTAATTGGTTCGATCTATGTCTAAGAGTTTAAAATGTAACCAGACATTCTTATGGTGTCTACTTTGAGGCGCTGGTATCCCTTTCACTGTGACATTATGTCTTTATTTGAGCGACTGATAGGGACACGCTTTTATCACTCACTATTTCTCGCTCTGTGCGTGATTACCGCTTAGTTGTTTTTTTCTGTATTAACTGTTGTTTTATTTTGTGTTTTAGGTTGGAACTCATCGGTAAGCTTGCAATTAACCTGTTGTCTAAATTTATGTAAATTTGATTTTCATTATGAATTTACCTTTGTATTTATTTTTCCTGGCATAAATTTGGATATTTGGATTTCTGTATTATGAGTATGTACGTATATGATTCAATTTTAGATATATGGCGCCGGAAATTCTGGACGGGGCGGTGAACCTAAGCGACCCCGAGAATGCCTTGAAGCAGGCGGATGTCTACGGCTTGGGTTTGGTTCTCTGGGAAATTGTGTCGCGCTGTTCCACCATTTATATGCTGGGTGGTAAGTGCTTTGTACACATTTGTTTTTATGTCTACACCCCAAAGTGGCTTTTTTATACAGGATTGAGGTGGAATAGGGTCCCAGAAATGTGTTATGCCCGGAATACCCCCCTTAAACGTTCCCGGATAAATGTACATTAGTTTCGAGGGTGGATTTTCAAAAAAAGGTTACGACGTAACCGAGTTTTTATAGGTTTTTAGCAGTTAAATTTTGCTTACGTTTAAATTTAAATGTTTTGTTCAGCACCATACTTACCTGTTTTAAATCTTTGGCTTTAAGAAAAAGCATCATACTTTCTGTCTACATACAGCAGTGTCTATTACTCTTGTGCTTTTTTAACTGTGGAGACATGTCCATGAGGACTTCATAATTGCTTTTTGTTTGTTTTTTTCACGGATACGCTACAGCAGCTCGTGTTTGCTAATAATTTTCTTTTCATAACTGTTTATGATTTTTTGTGAACTGATTTTCTGTTCAGGCGAGCCTATGCCGCAGACTTTCTCCATCGCCTATGCTCGAGAGTTGGGCGCCTGTCCCAGTCTGGAGGACATGCAAAAGTTTGTCTCCAAACGACGCTGTCGACCCCAATTTCCCACGGCCATGCAACGGGGAGCCCCCCATCAAGTTAGCATACACCTTTTTTATGACTGTCGTCTGTATGTTAATTTTATTATTTGACTGAAATGAGTATATATGGTATGTGTGGACAAATTTACTATCTCACTAACTTCCAGCCTAAGCTTCAAGAGACCCTTTTTTATTGTTTCGGATATTTTTGGCTGATGAATCTGCATTTAATTTAGTCAATTTTTCTCCTATAGTTTTGTCTTCCGTAGAGTCCATTTTTTATGTCACTTACCACATTCATTTAGTTACGTATGTGTTTAGCCTTTGCAACAGTTGCGTATTTTGATCGAAGACTGCTGGGATGTGGAGGCTGAGGCCCGCATATCCGCTCTCTGTGCTCAGCAACGCCTGGAGGATTTGGAACAGGGCCCTGGTAAGAAGAGCATTACGTCATTTTCTGAGACCAAAATTTAGGCATACAGTTCGGTTGAGTGGGATTATTGTTGAGGCATTCAGTTCTAAAAGTTGATGTTTTCTAACGTGTTTAGGTCCCTGTATATGCATAAATACTTGTATGTTTTGTGTAGAAAATATTAACAGACTCACAATACATAGTACGTACACAGTGTCTATATTATTTGCAGAACCAATGATCACTCCCTCGTCTCTGGGCTATCCTGGTTCTGGCGGTTCCCACTTGGATGCTTCAACGGCGGCGACGTCCAATGCCCTAGATTTGGCTGGCGGTCGGCCCGTCTATGCTGCCAACGGACAGAACAGTACCACGGGTGACTCCCTCCTAGCCCGTAATCCGGCGGCTAACCTCCGACCCCTGTCCCTACGATTGGACGCTGGTGGGCCACCACTTGGTGGTGGGATTCTACCGGCTCGCCTTCAACCAGGTGGCAGTAGTGGGACCACGCATACCTCCGGCCTAGGCTCACTGAGCGGAGGCTCCAGTAAAGGCGCCAGTTCCATTGGGGGTAGCAGTGGCTCGGAGTCTGTGGCTGCTCGCCTGCGAGCACATCCAGCCCTCTCCCTGCCACCGCTGCCGCCTGTTGCTCCCCCTCTTCCTGCTCCTGTTGCGAGCACAGTGGGAGCTCCAGGAGCCTCAATTGCTCCTCCCAGCTCGGCGGATGAGTTGGAACGGGTTCGCGTTGTGCTCAATCCGACAGGCGGGACCACCTCTCTTGCAGTCCAACCACCAGTTGTAGCTCAATCGGCCACCGTTCATCATCAACAACAACAACAAGAACAGCTTGGACGTAATCCTTGTCAGGAGCGAAATCTGCTGCGCCACCACTGCACGACTCCCCACCATTCCGACGATTCTTCCTGTTGCTCATCGTCGTCTTCGACGGTAGAGCCGCCATCCAATCGTGAATCCAACTCCCTGGATGAGGGGGGTTCCGTGCTCTATCCGTTGGCAAACGGTGAGCTCCCTTTGGCCGCCGGATACAAGATGGATCCTCTGCTAGCAGCCGGTGGGGGGACCAATCGGTTTCACCACCACCCGGCCTCGGCCCCTAGACCAGAATTGGAGGGCAGGGTGCGAAATGTCAGTGTTACAGTCGGGGAGGACAGTACCACTAGTACCAGTACAACGACGATGGGAGAACAACCGGGTGGTACTCGCCCTGAGCACCCCACTCGGGCTCGAACCCAATCCGCTGTTCCGTCGTCTGTCTTTCAGCGTCCCCTGGAACGCCTGCGGCAAAAATTTCCGTCCCTAGTCGGTGGTGGGGGTGGTGGTGGTGGTCCGTCCCCCTCGACCCCCAAATCTTCCTCCATCTCGCTGGGACTTAGCCCAAACCCTCCCAGTCTGGTGGACTCTGGAGGGGAGAGTAGTCTGCTGACTCCGCCCAGCTGTAGCGATCTGGCTCAGCCTGGCGTAGTCCTGGACAAGAATCAGAAATGGGAACTGTCACGTGACCCCTCGGTTCAGCAGCAGCTGTTGGCTGCGGACCGAAGACACCAAGGGGTGGTGGATGCTTAGGCTGACTTTTCGCTGATAGGGTGTGACTTTTTGAAACCCCCCCCACCCCCGATTTTTTTCTCCGTTGGTTCTGGCGCTTTGATACGGCCCTGATGAATTGTCCCCTGGCTGGCTTGGTTGAATGGAATTTCGAGATGAATTGCTAAGTTTAATAAATTTATTCCCCAAGATTTTCAATGTTTTGTACTGCCTTTTCAAGAATGAGTTAAACGAAGCAATTATATTATGATTCCAGTTTTTAGGATATTACAGCAAACTCCTGAAAATAGTTAACCTTAGCTCTACTTTGCTCGGGACGTTCTTGGAAAGGGCCCTTTTGCACAGGAAGGGATCAAATCCCAACTTATTATATTCGTATAGTTCTACCAAATTATTTTATTGTGTACATGGTATGGCTTTCCTGTAATAGCTTCTAGTTTTTTGTATGTTCTGATGAATGGTGCAAAGCGGCTTTGTATTATAGATTTTTTGTATATATATGCTTGATTTTCTTTCTTCTGTACCTACGTCTATTATGCTTATTTCTATCTCTATATTATTTACATCCCATAGCTATAGATAATCATGTTGATTTTGCAGTCTTTGTAGTTATATGCATTAGTATTTCTTTAGTGTGTTTGTATTATTGCTGTGTTCAGTGTAT
This sequence comes from Trissonchulus latispiculum, assembly GCA_030248195.1. Classification (NCBI taxonomy): domain Eukaryota; kingdom Metazoa; phylum Nematoda; class Enoplea; order Enoplida; family Ironidae; genus Trissonchulus; species Trissonchulus latispiculum. Next base: position 72,611 of record JASAND010019689.1, on the reverse strand, counting down.
CTCAACCCGCTGTGCAGACCTGTGCGTGTTACCTAGCTGTTGTAGTAAAATAGGTAGTGCTTTGTGACTGTTGTATGCTCTTCTTCTGGGTTTGTTTTGGAAGGCTATTTGGGTCCAAATATATCCTATGGGCATGGGGCTTCATCAAAAATATGCATGTTAAAATTTTGTGGCTTACATTCAGGAGAGGTTAGTTTTCATGAATTTGGAGGTCAGATTGCTGAGGAAGCCTAAAACATTCGTTAAATTTTGTTCTGGTGTAATCTTTGGCGCCAAAGGGTTGTTTGGTGCCAATTCACTTGTTTTGGGGTTGCTATTTTGGGTACACTACCCCCAACTGGAAAAATGTTTTGAGCTCCGTAGAATTTAAAGTAGTGTTAGCATCTGACTCCCGACCCTATTTTATTCTTCTCTTGCCATGAAAAAGTATCGTTTAATTTTATGTAGTTTATATCATTACTGACTACGGACTAGTATGGATTATGTTGTGTTTTGTTCTTTGTCACAATTTGGTTATACTGGTAATATTATTCTCGTTCAGCAGTCAAAAGTCCACCGGAAAAAATTAGTTTTGCACTAAACTCTCAAGAAAACTCCGGCGTGATTTCGGCTTCGCCGGAATTTTTTGTTTCACTTTTTACTTTTTCCTTTTATCGGCCAAAATTTTGAATTTTTTCTTAGAATTAAAGATTTTGCAAAAAATTAGCAGATTTTGAAGTTTTAATAAAATTAGCTTTAATTTTTTGAAAAATTTCACTATTTTTTGAGATATATACAAGCCCCCTTGAAAATTTCAGTTCAAGGTATTTGCAATCCCCGTCAAAATTTTCTGGGGACAGGCACCTCCAGGACCCGACCCGATTATGTTAATGTATGGGCAAAAATATCTTTACTTTTTTATTTTACGTACTTTATTACTTTATTTATATAATTTGTTAGAATATAATTTGTAGTGTACGCATGAGCTCTGGCATTTTTTAAGATTTTGAATTTTGGGGGATCTTTCGAAAAGGGGTGCGGAAGTTTAATGCACAAATATAGCCATGAGGTGAAAAAACCCACCCCCTTTTTTTGGGGGGGGGGACTCATCCGCCTCCTGGGTCATAGTTTGGAGCTATGAACCCCAAACCATAGCAACAGAAAGCGCGACTCTTCCTAACCTGTGTTTGCTAAGATCAAGTCATTCGGTTCACTCCTGCTCATTTTTTGACATTTTGAAAATGACACCTACTTTTCGGCTCAACCATCCAAAAATTTACCAAAAGTTTGGACCGTTGTAACTTTTGACTAGGTTGGGCTAGAAAAGTTTTGCGAATATCTGCAATGATGGCAACTCTTCCTCTTTGCACACTGCAAAATTTAGACTGGTCCGATGCACCGTTAGTCTGGCACATTGCCAAACCGTGGCGGGGGAAAACCCACCCAAATTTTTTTGAAGTTTTTTAACAACTCAACATGGAAACAACAAAAACCTTAAAAGTGCCATGTCGCTGCTGGAAGACCCAGTACAGGTCCAATTGTGGATTTTAACAGCCAATTCTACGTAAAAAACGATTCTACACGATAGACAAAAAATTGTTCGCAAAATCCGAAAATGTGGGTTTTCCCCCATGGCTATATTGTGATACCTAAAAGTTTTGTCAAAAATTCGAATTTTTAAGGTAAATCTGCGAAAACTCGCTGTTTTTTGAGGTTTGAATTAGCTTATAAGTCCTTAAATGGCTCAAAATTTAGAACCGTGTAGAAAATTTTACCTCGAATACTTAATTTTGGAATTTGGACAGTTATGTGGGCGACCGCTAACAATGGGTAGGACATGTCAAAAAGCGGGGGGGCACCCCCCCCCCCCGTTAAAATGCTAGAGGATATTGCTCTATTTTACTGTTTTAATGTAGTAGTATGTTGTCTCTGTCTATATCATACTTATTATATATATATATGTATTCAGCAAGTGCAAAAGTGCTATGCGTGCACTCAGTGCGATTCTATCTGTAGTTAGCCAAGTTTTTTATGTTTCCTGTGCTCTTTTTTTGTTGTAATGTTAGTACCCATTACATGATTGTATATGTTTTTTGAGAATGTTTTGTGGCAGTCTAAGCTTTGCAATGTATTTATTAGGCAGATGAAATTACCCATCCTTTTATCTGAAAGTTGGTCTCAGCTTTTTTCTCTTTCTTGGGCTTAAAGGCGACTGCTTACGTGCTTAATCTTCTTTCCCTTAGCTAAGGTCTTAGGTTTCGTTTTTATGCTGTCTGGTTGCTCGTATTACTCAAAAAAGATTTTTTGCTCCTATTATAACATTGCCTGTGGTAGGTCTGGGTAGGTAGGTAGATCAGAATGTGTTTGAAATACTAATGAGTTGTTTTGTCTGTGCATGAGTATGGTTTCAAATCTTAGGCGGTGCAATTAATTATGCATACGTACTCTGGGGGGGGGAGAGAATAAAGTGAATAGCTTATTGTGTATATATGTTTTCAACCATGTTTTGGTTAGTTTTATTTCAACGAAGTCAATTTTCCAAATCTATAGCTGTAAACCTGCTCATTTATATACCTACATCCGCAGGGTCTACAAATGAAAGGCAATATATATAATTTGGTCTTTTTTGCATTTTATGAAAAAGCTCACGAATTGGGGCAAAAACCGTGCGTAGTAGTTGTAGTGTGATACTGATGATTTTAATTGGAAATAGCATGGGCTGAAAAGAATGGGAAATGTTAATAAGTACAACTTTTTGTCTTTGCTTGTGGTATACATACAGAGCCAGCCGGATATGCTTGGAACTCACTCGCTAAAATTTAGAATGAAATTCCAGAAATGATAAAATCGTTTTTTCCACAAATTTTGGAAAGGAAATTGTACAATTATATGCATTCATATAAAGTATTGTTTTTGAGTTCCTTTAGTAGTTTTCATTGTGTTTCCTATCGGAATCTTGGCTTTAGTTTAGTAACTCACATGTTCAGTGCATAAACTTAGCTGTATGACTATTGCATGCGTGTATACTTACATAGATACTTAGTGCTATCTTTACATTACGTATGCTTAGGATTGTAATGTTCGTAAACTTTTCGTAAAAAGCTAGCTGGATAGACGTTACACACATATATATACCTGCCATCATATTTTGTTTGTATTTATGGGGGCCCATGTTCGTGCAAGATAAACAAAGTATTAGCTATTTAATTTTTTCGTTTGGCGCTCGTAAATTGTCTGTGCTTATGTCTAATATTTGATTCATTACTTGAAAATGGCTGCAGACACTTTTCTTTAATTAAGAAAAATTTGAAATTTAGACATCGGGGGTTTCCAAGCGATTCGCGTAAAGTGTGTTCCATTTGTCCAAATATTTTTGTCTGAGCAAGAATTTGTCTAATTAGTGAAAGAGTGGTTTTGCTTAAAATATCGAAAAGCAAACGAGGATCTAACTTGTAATATGTGCAAATGTAGAACTGATTTTAGCTAATATATACTTAGTTAACTGAAAACTTGTGTGACACACTAAGTGTAAACGTAAGCAGCTTAGTATTTGTATAGTTAATATTGTTTTGGAGTTTGGAAAACTATTGTTGGGTCTTCGATTTTTTTGATGATGTGGATGTGTAAGATTATGCTAACAAACAACTACTTAATGGGGGACCTTCTTTAGCTTTGGTTTTTTCATTAGTTGTCTCTGATTAGTCTAAAGTTGTTCTCGGGAGGCAGAGGCAGCAAACTTCGTCTGAGATGCTGTTTTTTCTGTTTCCTTCGGGGCAAAGTTTTTTCTCTGTCTCCCTGGCTTTTTTGGGGGTCTGATATTAGAAGAATGAAACCTACGCCTGTACTAACTACCGCTGAGTTTCAATCTTATCATGAGGCAAATTAGATTAGGACTATGTTATGTGTTCTTGCCGGATAAAGCTAACCGAGAATGCATAAGATAATATATGTGTGGTTATATGAAATGCTGTTGAGCTTGAACTCCTAGCTAAGTAAAAAAGGTGTATGATTAGCATTGTGCCAGTTTGTAGAAAGGCTAGCTTTTGTTTCTTGATGAAAACTTGTATGTAGGAATTTTTTACGTATATATGATTTTCGTATGCTATGCGTTATTTACATAGTTACCTGATTGCTATTTTAGTGCTTGTCTATGGTTATTTATTTGATAATCCTATGTTTGTACTGTTACTGTTATTGTGTTATGTGATGCAATCATTTTAGTAGGATATCAGTGTTATACAATATAAATGCAGACCATAGACTACGGGCAGCCCAGTATTGCAATGTTACCTTTGTTTTTGAACCTTACAGTTACAACTATGTTTGTATATTTGCCTGTTTTTGCTTGTGAAATAATGCTATGGCTATATACCTACCCATTTTCTGGTGTTAATTGTTGGCTATTAATTGGCTGTTTATTTGTTATTGTAAAAATGATTTTTGGTTTGTAAAAATAAATGGCGTTTTCTCACGTGTTTTCTGTAGTTGGGTTTGATCTTCTAGGTAGGCTTTTCAAGATGCGATTTAGGGTGGCACTAGTTTAACTTAAATTTCGATGTCGGAAAAGTTTGAGCTAGTCTCATCCTGCATAATAGCAGTAGTTCTGCTGTTGTCGATATAGTTAAAGGTGTGAAAGAATTCTGCGCAGTGCAACTATTTGTATAGAGTCTTCCAAAGCTAATTTCTGGTCTCAGCTCAAGCGTGGGAATAGGTTCGCCCTGAACGCTTGGCAGAATGTTAAGTACTGGTCATTAAACTTTTCTCTTTGCGATATCCAAGATGTGCAATTGAACTGCTCAGGGTAGGTTTTCTTAAATCAGGCCCGATAGCTTCGCCCCTTCGTAACTCGACAGCAGTGATATTTAGGACGCTGGCCTCTGTAGTTTCAGCTAAACTTGGGTTCTAGTTTCAGTTTCAGCCCTGACAAAATTATGTTCAGCTTAAAGTTCAGTGTCCTTAGTTTTCGGCATCTATATATTAGAGTTGGGACCGGTTCCACTAGAACCGGTTGGAACCGGAACCGGAACCGAACCGGAAGGAATTTTAGAACCGGAACCGGAACCGGTAGGATTTGGAACCGGCCGGTTCCACTCTTAAAAATGGGCTTGAACTAATTTTTTTGCAGGAGTTTAAATTTTGCAAAAGCTGAATTTTGTTTTCGTGGTTGCCATTCACTGTTGCATTAGTGAACATATATTGCATTAGTGAACAACGCTAGACCGTTATAGACAATATTTATAATTTTTGCCATTCATATTGTCTTTTCAAACTAGTGACTGAAATTGAAACTAAAAATTCAGTTTGAACTGAAACTAAATAAATTTAGAGCTGAAGGCGAAATATGTAGGATGAGACTGATAATAATTAAAAGTTTCAAACTAAACGTGAAATGAAGGTTCAATTATTGGAACTGAAACTGAAGCTGAAACTCCATAGAATAAATTTAGAGCCTAAACTGAAAACGACACCTTCAGCTTCCATTGAAGTTGACACAAACTCCCCGCTTCCCCTCTTCAGGCGATCGAGGCACGTTTCGGGTTTTGCTGAAGCCGAGGCATAGAATTAAGAGAAATTTCAAATGTTTCTTTGAATCAACATTAGCGACATCCCGTCTGTTAAGACAAAAATTAAATGTTAAACATACTTGAAAAATTAGGAACATGTATTGTAAGGGAAAATTTCTACTTACTTCCTTTATTCTGGAAGGAATTTCGTAATTTTTTGTTTTCATGCTTCTGAGTTTTTTAAATTTTGTTAAGTAATTTTGTGTGTATTACAAAATGCAGTTGTGAAAATGTCTCTAAATTAATTTTAACGAATTTTTGAAATTTTCTGTTCTAAAATTCCAATTGTAATTGATGAAAGACGGACACTTTCGTTCGGACGTGAACGATACAGCGCCGAAGGAAATTTTTAACCAGCTTACATTTTTGAATATTAACCTCATAGAAAAGATGAGAGCTCGATGGGATGTAGTCGGAAATTGAGTATATCTTCTCAAAAAATTGGTAAATGGAAGGTGGTGTTGTCAGCACGCAAGATTTAAGCAACATTTTTTTAAAAAATAGTAAATTTTAGAGGAGTAGAAAACTTCGAAAGTTGAGTACTTATTTTCTTATTTTTAAGCTATCGGCAACGGCGACGAAAGTCAAAGTTCAAATCATGGAACAGCATGTAGAAGTATCTGTTTAATGTTAGCTATTTAATCAAGCGACTGTACATTTCCTCGTTAAATATAACTTTAATATATATGTTCTTCTTTCCAATTTGGCTTTCAGCTTTTAAATATTTTAAATGCATTTAAATGTTTTGGAAACTTTGCTTCTGACACTGTACTCTTTCTATAGAAATAAAAATTTAAGCTCCAGTATATCTCAATTCTCAGCATGTTTTACTGAAGCGTTGTGCAGTTTACAAGATTCTGTTCAGAAGGCGCTGTCTGCATTTAGATGCACAGTAGAATCTCACCGTGAATTATCGAAACAATTTGCTCGACCATACTAAAGTTTTAATTTTTTACAAGTTTTAAATAGGTGTATGTTGTGCATATAGTAACAGCATTTGTAATGGAGCAAATTCAAGGTAAGGCAAAAACTTTAAAATTCTAAGTAAACAAAAAGTTTAACCCAGTTGGTTATTATCGCATTACCTATTCCAATTGTTTTGCAGTATTGCTTTATAATTTTGATTGTAGAACCCTTGCTGGGGGCCTGCATCCAATATTAAATAATGCTAAAATGTAACTACGAATTTTGTACTTGGAACCGGGAACCGGAAGCTAGAACCGGAACCGGAACCGGTACTCTAGAACCGGAACCGGAACCGGTTTTGAAAATTGGAACCGATCCCAACTCTACTATATATGTCCATCCATCCTGTCACTGCTACTGCTACTCTGTAGGATGAAACCGGTAAAAGCACAAGACAAATGCGGGCAGAATGAGGCAAAGCAAACATTTAGGTGCTGGAAAGTGGGAACGTGAGTCACATTTCTCTAAAAGACAGTCACTAACGCTAAGCATTAATACGCAGAAGCTGAATCCTATTTCAGTCTTAGGACCTTTTCAAGAAAGGGTAGAGTAGACGAGTAGAGTACAGTTAAAATACATTTTTTAATGCGCTTTAACTCTACTCAAGCTTGGCTTTCCTTCATCTAACTCTTCCATCAAAAGGATCGAGTTAATTTTGACTTTGAGTCAAACAAAAATTTGACAAGTTCAAAGCTAACTCCATTAGATTTCGTCTTCGTTTTCGGTAGTTCTGAGCAAGCTATGCTATCGCAGAAGTGTTGGGACCTCGATCTGTCACTAGAGTCAGTATTTAGGCAAGTTTATGAAGATAAAGATAAATTTGTCTGTAGCAATTTCATAAAAGTTCAGTCCCATTCTGATTAATTTTTTTACAGCTGCTGGCGACTACCGCAGGAGTATTTATATATTACTGTCCACTTCCAACTTGGATATGATAGCAAACTACCATTTTAGTGGTTATGGTACACGTGGTACCCGTTTAGTGGTTGTATATCATACACATTATTTATTAGTCCCAATAATACATAGTACAAATTAGGAATAATCATAACTCGTAGAACTATGTGGAAATTTTAAGGTTGGCATGTAAATATCTACTAGAGGAAGCAGTTTTTCAAGCTCTGCTGGCTACGTAAGCTATCAGCATTGTTTTTGCAGAAACTGTCAGTCAATCAGTGGCATTAAAGGCTTTGAGTGATAATAAAGTATTTATGCCAATGAGTATGTCAGGGAAATGTTACTGAAATATTTTTGACTGAAGATTCAAGACAGATTTAACACGTTCACGGCATTATGGGACACGGTGTGCCCCACAACGAGTTTCCCTAATACGCATGTGGGACACACCGTGTCCCTCATTGGCATATAAATTTAATGCCTTCTAGAAACAAAACGCGTGCAGGGAAGTGCTTTTTAATGAAGAAATGCGTATTAAAGGATACTAAATTTTTTGAAAAACACAATAATAAGTCCGTATGGTTTAGACAGCAGATTCAGGCTGGCTGTCAGGTCTTGGCAACATTCTGGTACTCGTGCCTTTTATAAAGCGCACTTCTGGCGGCAAGAAGGTTTTCTGGGAAACGTTTTTAACACTTACTGTCTATTAGGCAAACTTGCGGCCATCGACAATCATTCTTATAAACTTTTTGCCTATCTGAACCTACGGGTCACGGTACATGTGATTGTTTGGGACGAATCGTGGCCATGAAAGACATGTGATGATAATAAAAATTCAGCCTGTCTTTGTATTTCTTTTCTTCGCAATAACCGAGTTTCTGCTTCCGTTACTTCAACTTGCCGTTTACAGTTTACCGTCTCGTTTTATAGTGACTGTTTTTGGATTCCCCGATTCTGCCGAAACATTTCACATTACATACAGTGCCTGCCTATTTTGCACCGTTGAGTCAGTTATTCAGCTAAAGCTGTGCTACTCAAAAAAGTTGTTGAAATATTGCATACTGGACCAGAATTCTGACGGCGCCAGCTGTACTTAGTACCAACATAGCTCCAATCTGGACCAGCACACTCGCTCTTTTCCGCTGTGTTTTCAGCTTGTCAGCCTAAGCCCGAGGCAAGCCAGCGTCATTCCCACATTCCAAATACCTTTTTTCCGCCACCCAAAGTGCATAATTGTTATATACTCGTCCACTCCATAATACTCCATAAGACTCCTCAGATTCAGTTTTTTTACATTTGTGCAGTCGTTTTCTTACTGTTGTTCGATATTGGAACTGTAAAGATACATTACAATAACTTGTTTTGGGACACGGTGGGCCCCACAACGCGCCGTAGAACACATGTTACACTGTGCACGTTGAGGGTCACACAGTGTCCACACTATTTTATTGATGCAATTATGAGTACATTGTAATACATAACTAACCAAAATATTAAAATCTTCTCTAGATTAAAACTAAGCAAAAACAAGGAAATGCGCCATGCAATATTATAATTATAATGTATAAATTAGCAATATTATAATGTATAAACACATTCAAAAGAGTCAAAAGTTAAAGAAAAATTAAAAATTTAACATATTATCTGTTATCTGATGTTATCTGTTATACATAACCAGGAGTAAGCTGTATGCGTCATATTATGCTGCAACTTTTGCAATACACGAAAAATAGATCAAAACCGGTACCGGTCCGGCCTGTTTGACCCGGCGGTCGGCCGGCCTGTTTGCATCACTCGGGTCTGGCAACAACACTAGTTGCTTCTACTTGTTTATAGCTATTTTCGAAGTTTGATTCTTTTGCTAAATGGTTGCTGCTTGAAAGCCAGGTAATTGAATGTTTTATTTTTAAAACCATCAGTCTAAATATCGGCTAAACTCATCGCTGAGTAATTATGCCTGTGATGCTGCTGGGGCAAAGTTTGTCTAGCTCAAGGTTCAATATTACTGAAGTTTTCCAGGAGTTACTGTCAGCTTCGGTTGTTGATCCAGTTTGGTTAGATTGGCTGAGGATAAAGTTAGATGTGTGTAGCTCTTAGTTGCGGATCTTTAAGTCTCTATGAATACTTCTGCTTGTTTGGAAATGCCTTAACATTTACACCGGAAGATTTGCACCAAAAAGTATTAGCATAGGGCACTGATTTTATTGGAAGATTTAAAACTTTATACAAGGCTTGAGTGAATTCTGCTATTCAACTTTACTCAAGAAGTTTATAACAGGAAGAGTGTGACAGATAAAGCTTCCAGGATCCTCTAGTCGGCAGATTATTTATTAAGGTCGAAATCCCAAGCGCGATTTTACTTATTTCACATTTCCAGTATTAGCTACTACAGTTAATTGGCTTTGCTTGGCCTATCCCTTAACACACAATTCCGTACCTGTCCGAATACACTTTTAGGATTGCAACTGGGGCCATTCTCATTAAACTTTTCGAGTTCTCAAGTTGCAGAGCATTTTCTCAATATATAAGTCTAATGCGTGTTTCAAAAATGTTCAAAGTAGCTAGAAGGCTTAACAATCGCCGAGTCAAGTTCTCGAGGCTGGTTTCATAGAAATTCATAAGTTTCCCCGTTGCAAGTTGTCGAGCACCTGAAATTGAGCTCTGCAGTTGAATTGAAGTTCTTTAACGGCCTAATTGCCTTGCAAGTTAGGTCAGTTTTCTCAAGTTTGCGGAAGACGCTTATGCAATTATGAGATCTGCACTCGAGCCTTATGACTTGCAACTTGTAACTAGAAAACTTTCATGAAACTGGCCTCTGTCTGTACTGGCAATTCAAAAACGTAAAGGAGAATTATTTTTTCGTTTTTCTTGGGCGATATGTCCCAAAGTCACAAAATCCCAGACACAAAAGTAAGGAATTCAGCAATAAACGGCAAGATTAGAAGAAGGCTGGGTTATGGTTGTCTTCAAACTAAGGGTGTGCATAAAACACGGCCCCGGCCCCGGCCCCGGCCCCGGCCCGGTCTCGGCCCCGGGTGCATAAAACGTCCCGGCCCCGGCCCGGCCCCAATATAACACGGCCCATTCGGCCCCGTGCATAAAACACGGCCCCGTCACCGGCCCCATACATAAAACATCGGCCCCGTCACGGTCCCCATCAAAATCATGTTTTTGACTGATGGGACTAAATATAACCAATTCAGCATCTCCTAATCTATCAAATTAAACTGTTTAAATGTTTAGTCTTTTGGTTTGAAAAATCGAATTTTGAATTGAAAATGTTATCTTTGAACCACCTTTCTTAAGTTTTTGTATCTTGGTAAACCTACAAATAACAAACTTTATTTTATGCAGTTATTAAATGTGTAAATTAAATCAAATTGAGTAAATTTGTTTGTCTAAATTTATTTTTAATTTTATCTAGCTCTCGAAAACATTAAACAGTAAAACATTTTTTGTAAAATCTGAGAATTTATACACAAATTTTCATCACCTTTAAAATTAACTTGTTAACGAAACCACATATGGCCAAATGTTGTACATCGTAGAATAGGTCATATATAAGATTTGGTCATATATATGTAGTTTCGTTATCAAGTTAATTTTAAAGGTGATGAAAATTTGTAAATTCCCAAATTTTACAAAACTGTTTTACTGTTTAATGTTTTTCGGAGCGCAAGATAAAATTAAAAATAAATTTACACATAAACACATTTACACAATTTGATTTAATTTACACATTTAATAACTGCGTAAAATAAAGTTTGTTATTTGTAGGTTTACCAAGATACAAAAACATAAAAAACGTGGTTCAAAGATAACATTTTCAATGCAAAATTCGATTTTTCAAACCAAAAGACTAAACATTTAAACAGTTTAATTTGATAGATTAGGAGATGCTGAATTGGTTATATTTAGTCCCATCAGTCAAAAACATGATTTTTTGATGGGGCCGTGACGGGGCCGTGTTTTATGTATGGGGCCGTGACGGGGCCGTGTTTTATGCACGGGGCCGTAATGGGGCCGTGTTTTATGTGGGGCCGGGGCCGGGGCCGGGGCCGTGTTTTATGCACCCGGGCCGGGGCCGGGGCCGGAGCCGGGGCCGTGTTTTATGTACCGGGCCGGGGCCGGGGCCGGGGCCGGGGCCGGGGCCGTGTTTTATGCACACCCCAAACTAATCATGATTTTTGGTATATGCTATCTTTGAGTACAACAGCTTACAGCTTACGGCCTATTAACATGGTTAGATATATGTATGACTGGTTAGCTGCAGAGTAGACGACCAAGGCGTATCTAATGATGACGACATACTGAGTTACAAAGGAGCTGGTAGCTAACGCAACTGCATTGTCCCCCTTCCCTTTTGAGATGGAGCTCTATTTTTGCATAAGTTTAAGGTCTAGAGTATGTAGATCCATATTGTGTTTGACTGGCTAAAGTTGTGTCTCTCATGTAGGTTAAGGGGAAGGTCAGAATCCTGGATTTTTCGAGTACTGACCGATTATTGGCTGGAAATTTTAATAAAAAGCTGGTAAAGAGACTGAGCTAAATTGAAGCTGAGACTAGGTAGCTTGGTGACTTTAAGCGACTAAAGTTATATAAAGGCGGAGTTCTAGAGACTAGTTCTCTCTGGGTGAGAGCGCTCACAGCGCGCGCCCATTGGCTCTGTCCTTTCTTACTAAGGCTTTTGCCTTTGTGACTGCAGGCAGGCGTTTTCCATCATTTCTTTATCGTTTATTCCGTTTGCAAGCAACCAAGCAAACACTACGAAGATGGTGAATCAAATTGCTGTCACTGGATTGGCACTGAACTGTACTACATTGGTTTGTGATTTGCTAACCGGGTTTTCCAAAAATTAAATGACTCTGATAGAAAAATGTAAAGGATCATAATCAAGAGTATATAATACCAAGAGTGGGAAGCTTAGCCCATCCTAATGGAAATGGCCTGCGAGATGCTCAGCACATTAAGGCCGAAATCTCTGGGTCCCAGTTAGCATTGTTCAGCATGTGTTTATAGGCGTTTGAACTAAAACGCATCTGATTGGCTAATCGCCTACCTCATATCAAATTTACGTGTATATATATAGTGGACCCCAGATCTCGGGGGGTCCCGCTTAGCGTTGTTAAGCGTGTGTTTATATGCGATTGAACTGAAATGTATTTGATTGGCTACTTAGCCACAGTAATCCTCATCAGTGCATTTCAGTTCGACTGCATATGAACACACGCTTAACAACGCTAAGCGGGACCCCTCCCTGAGATCTCGGGGGGTCCACTTATACACGTAAATTTGATATAAGGTTAGGCGATTAGCCAATCAGATGCGTTTTAGTTCAAACGCCTATAAACACATGCTGAACAATGCTAACTGGGACCTCCCCCCCGAGATTTCGGCCTTAATGTACCGAGCATCTCGCAGACCATTTCCATTAGAAAGGGCTAAGCTTCCCACTCTTGGTATTATATACTCTTGGTATAATTAATGTCAGTCACTCAACATCAACCCAATACGTTTACGTTCAAATAAATAACTGTCTAAGTTTATATGAATTATACGACGTAATAACCATAACAATTGGTTTTAATGTCGGTATTAATCAATCATCTGTAACTTGCTAATACATACAAGTGTTTACTGTCAAGTCGAGACCTGATCTTTTCAGCGTTTCTTTGCCTTAATGAAACAAATAATATTCCAATGAATTGGAGTGTTGAACTGAAATTGTTTGCCATTACGACTGTCGTAGTTTTGGGCCTCACTTTATGGACTTTCCGCAACCAACGGGTAACGAGACAAAATTCGCTAACAACAATTGCTGATAGCTACATTAAGCCGAACTATTTTTGGGGACGTATTATCAGGAGCCTGTACCGATCTCCGCACTCCATTGGGACATTCCCTGCCGGTGGTTACGACAGTCCTATTTTAGACGAGCCTTCCAAACTGTTGTTCTGCTGGATTCCTAAGAATGCTTGCACTCAGGTTAGCCGTAACCCTGTTGTGTGAAATGTTGAAATCAGGATTGAAAGAGACACGTTTGACTCATTTGGTTTTGCGGGGAACCGGTAGTTTTACGAACGGGCAGAAATTGACACACAGGCTGATCTCATTTTTGTTTCAGATAAAGGCTCTGTTTCTGGCGAAACAAGGCAAAATGCCCAGACGACTTGACGTCGTTCAAGACTTCTGGCAAATTCATACGGCCACGCCAAAGGTAGACACCAATGACTTTTGCTGTGCTTGTTAACGAACTAAATTAATGTTAACTGAATGCCATTGTATGAAAATTAGGTTAAAGAAGGAGAAGCCGATGATCAGGACATCAAGGTTAGAGGTTGGTTGGAAGGGTTGGGTATTTTGTCTTAAAATTGTTTTGTACACGGTCACATTTGTATTCTGTTCCTATAAAATTATGTCTTCTTTGAAATAAACTAAATTTTGTTTGAATTTTATTCCTAACTTCAAAATCACACACTCACACGAACTCTGCAATCTCTTACTTCTTTAACCTAATTTTCATAATTGAATTTTTCACAGCCGCCTCACCCCAGTTGGAATTCGGGTTAGTGGTTGTGCTAGCTATTTTTTGAGGGAAAGGGTAATGCTGAGATTGAATCATTGCTATCAGAGCGAATACGTCCTGCATAATGGAGGTGCTGTGGTGTAGCTCTCAGTGATGGAACCGGGTCACTTAGGCTTGACCCGGTGACCCGGTGACCCGGTGACCCGGTTTTCCAGAAAATTCCAAAATCTGCAAAAAATTTTCGATTTTGCCTAAGAATGCTAAATTTTTGGCTTCCATGTTCCATCACCACCCCAAAAAGAATAACTGTGACATACCTATGTTTGCTCTAGGTTTTTAAAAAAGTATTCAATAAGTCTGTAGCATTTTTTACATTAATGCAGAAATGAGTTGGCTAAACCAATAATTTATCTGTCTGCGAAATTTTGGGAAATCAATCCGTGCTGAAAAGTGTAAAATGTGCGGTCCAAACTCACGGAGAACTTTAAAAAATTGGTTATTATTTATATTGCGCAAATATCTACCTTGGTTGCGAAAATAATATGCAAAACATATGGTACTAAATAGATTTATACAATGGTCATGAAACTGATAAAGCTAAACAATAGTCGGCCAGATAGATACAGACAGATTCAAATAACCTCAAGCTGCGAAAATGTTCAAGACTAAAATATAAGAGAAAACCAAATTAATATGCACATCGAACAAAAATATAAGTTAAAGTTTTAGCTTGGGAAGCCAAAAATTTCAAAAATTTGTGGTAAATTCAGAAAACCGGGTCAAGACCGGGTTGAAGCTCTTGACCCGGTGACCCGGTCCAAAATGTGACCCGAACTGACCCGGTGACCCGGTGACCCGGTGACCCGGTTCCATCTCTGGTAGCTCTACCACCTGACAGTCGGCCACCCCTTGACAGTCTCGATAAATTGTCCCCGAAGGGGGATAACAATTTAAAATAGGATACAAATTTTTTTTGCAAGCTCTAGACTTGACATAATCCTACTTGTAGCGCAGTAAGAAACCACTGCGCTATCAGAGGCTTCAGTACTTGAATTTAATAATCGTTGTGCTTTGATAGAGCCTATGCTCACGGCTCAAATGTTCTGATCTAGACAAGTGTTGCCTGTTGTAATGTACATTTCCTATTACGTTCAGATAACTCAATACCGATTTCGTGAACACAAAGGTATTTGGTCGCAACCTGAGTGGCACAAATGGGTCTTGGTTCGCGACCCAATTGAACGACTAATTTCTGGTTGGATAGACAAATGTGGTCCTGGGGGCGAAGTCAATATTAAAAAGCCAAGAGCTTGCTATGACTGCGGTCATAACTTTACGTAAGTCAAGTTTTAGCTCTGTTCTTTGGCCTTTGTTACGGCCTTATGCCTACATATTTAAGTAACACTCAAGTTTCCTTTTTATGAAAAGTTAATTTTCCGTTACGGCGCTGATGCTTGACAGAATGCTTAAATAAGTGACGTAAATATTAGTGCAAAAATGCTCACTGCAGTATCATGCTGGTAAACTTCATGTTAATTGTAACGAACTTAACATTTATTTATTTAGGTGCTTTATTGAACAAAACTACAAAAGCATTGAAACCGTGTCCACTTCCCGCTACAAGGAGTCCTTCTATCTGTTCGATCACTTCGTGCCTCAGTATTGGTTTTGTGATTTCAAACATCACCTTCAAGATTATACCAGAATATTCAAATATGCAAATGAGGACTCGTTCAAGGATCAACTACGTCAAGAATTTATTGATATTGATTGGCCGGCGGATCTTTTGAACAGTGGCTGGGGCAACAATAAATCACTGCCATTTATGGGACAGTTTACAAAAAATGCCAGCAATAAAACTCTCAGTGAAAATCTTGTCAGGGAAATTAGCTCCAGCTTACACCTAACTGATTTGTTAGTGCAAGCTTATTTGGTAGACTACTTGGTGTTCCGATTCCCACTACCTTCATGGACGAAACTCCTGTGCAATGAAAGGATATCTAATAAGTCTAATCTTACAGTTGATAAATACAATTTTGTTTGTGAGCTTCTGAAGTATATGTCAGTTGAACGTCAATTAACGTTTTACGGTTAATAACAGATGCAACGGATTCTCGTGTATTTTATCCTTTGCTACCATGAACTTAATTTAAACAAATTGTAAATACAATTAAATTTAAAATAAGTTGCATTGAAGTAAACTTAAAACAAATGAGCAGTAAATCATGTGACGCTAGAAAGACTGTATAATATTAAGGTTGATGTGTCAAATATACTTCCTAAATTGCCGATCGTTTCGTTAGAACAGTCTGTCCCAAAATGCAACAGGTATACTTTAGGGGCCAGTTTCATAAAAAACCTTCTCGAGTTCTCGAGTTCTCAAGTTGTCGAGTAGTCTGTTTGCACAGGTTACAATTAGAGGTGGGGCCGGTTCCACTAGAACCGGTTGGAACCGGAACCGGAACCGAACCGGAAGGATGTTTAGAACCGAAACCGGAATCGGTAATTGGAACCGGCCCCACCTCTAGTTACAATAACCGCTTCTGTATATATTAAAATTATATGGAAATGTATTTACGAACAATTTTTATGGTGATTTATCTCGTCATCGTCAACTATGCAAATTATTGAGCAAGGAAGAAAAATAATAAATTTAGATTTCCAAAAGTTTCGACAGGCCTCCAGATGACAAAAAAATCGACCAGAGAACTTGACTTTAGAAGTCCAGAACTTGTTCAGCGTGACTTGCAGTGCAACTTGCGGATCTCAAAATCTTGCAGCGCAGTTTTAGCTACTAGACTCGAGAACCAGGGTTTTTTGGTTTTCGGATTTGCGTCAACCTTGCGTCCAGCTAATTTTAAGTTGCGTCCCGTTAAGAAATTTTGCGTCCAGGTAAAATTATTGTTTTAGCGTGTTTTATATGCAAAAACTGTATTCTTTATAAAAATGCCGATTATTTCTTTAGTGAAATATAATTTAATCGCATGAAAAAGTACTTAGAACGGTGATGCTACTGAACAGTAATGCACGATTACAAAATATGTGAAATATGCCCAATATACGCGACGGGGGGTCTGGGGGGCGGAGCCCCCCAGAAGTTGAGAAAATTTTTTGCGATTACGGAAAAATCCGTAATGCAAATGTTCAAAACTATTTAATTCGCATCTGTTGTATCTAACACATATCATGACCAATTTTTGATATTATTGACACACATTATTCAGATGTTTTGATGTTTTAGTTAAACTAATTAAGAATTAGTTAAATAGCTATAAAATTAATATCATTCAGAACAAAGGCAGTAATCTTGTTTCGAAAACTCTGACAACTAATGAATTCCGGAAACATTATGACAAACAAGCAGCGGGGGGCCTGGGGGGTGGAGCCCCCCAGAAGTTGAAGAATTTTTTGAAATTACGGATAAATCCGTAATGAAAATAATTAAAAAGATTACTTTGTCATCAGATACATTTAGCTAAAATACCTAATGCATTTTTTGTGTAAATTACATTTGTAAATTATAGAATTTTGTGTTGTTTTCATTTTGAGAAGGCAGTATCAATAAACAAAGAGCGTGCATGCGATGCGTAGTGCAGTATTAATCAAAGGCAAAAACAGTGAAATATTAACGTTGGTTACGAATACGATTGATTAACGCTTTAATGCCTGAATTTCTTCAGGACAAACGTTTTTCGATGACTGCGCTAGAATGCTTTAAATGAACCAAACCAAAAATTGGATACTCTACAAATTTGGTGACTTTTGGTAATTAAGGGATTAACCCCCAGAAACTGAAAATGTTTTGAAAATCCAGTCAAGAACAAAATTTAGACTTTAAAAACTGTGCTAATGCAATTGTATGAACCTCATTTCATTACAGGATCCCAAAAATATGGATATTCGGCTACGGCTACAAATTTTATTAATAATGGGCTTTGACCTGTTATGTATCGATACAGGTAGATAACTCAACTAATAACTCAACAAGTACTGACACATTACAAAGCGTTGGCATTCGATGACATAGTGGAAAACACCAGGGGGTCTGGGGGGCGGAGCCCCCCAAAAACAGAAAATTTTTGGAAAATATGGAAAAATTGGTACTGGAAACATTTAAAGTTTTCACTTTTACAAAAGTGAATTTTCTCCCGAAATAATGTTGCGTCTAGCTTGCGACCAGTTAAAATTTCGTTGCGTCAAGATAAGAAACTTTGCGTCCAGACGCACTTCTGGACGCAAAAAAACCCTGTCGAGAACTAGAGAACAATTTTTTAAACTGGCCCACTCTGGTGGAATCCACATCCGCAAAACTATAAGCTTACGTGAAATTTTCATGTCAGTCGTAGCACGCTCTTTCTTTGTTGATATCGAGTTGACCTCCCCGACCACATTTATCTGCCAAACCAGAAATGAGTCGTTCAATTGAATCGCGAACCAAAACCCACCTGTGCCATTCAGGTTGTGACCAGATAGCCGTGTGCACATCCGGTGATGTATCTTCGTATCTGAAAAGCAGACATATTATAACCTTTGATACTATTTGGAATCATTGGCGGCAACACTGTAATTATTCGTTTCTTTATTTCTAGTCTAGCATATCAAGATTCACACACACCCTAACGATGGCTGAATAGTAACTTTAACTTAGCCGATAGCCAAATACAAGCTGAAGTAGAGTAGGCCTTAATTTCGGCTAAACGAGCAAGCGTAAGTGGTTAAAAATAGCATAGCCCTAAGGTTTAGTCTGAGCTGAATCCAACGAGTAAAGATTTTGCGGCTACGATTTATATTGCGCCTGTACTGAAGTTTTCAAACAGTTTCCCTAGCTTGGCTGGCTTTTGGCTAAATGCAACAGAGAGTTAAAAGTCGTTCCCGTATTTCACCGATACACAAGCTTGTGTACATTTTTTAATAACCCAAATGACAAATAGTTAACTTTTGAAATTTGGTGCTAAATATAGATGTCGAAGGCAAACCAAATTATGTAATGACCTAGGCGCTATTTTTTAGATTAAAATTAATCTGCGTTAAAGAAATAGCACCTCGGATAAGCGGATTAAACGTAATCCTATTTTTCTAATGCACGTAGGATTAAACTTTTAATCTAGTCCTGTTTCTTTATTCACACTACGGATTAGGAACTCAATTTTTAAGTTAATTCAGAGTTAACTTGCAAACTAGCCAAAAGCCAGCCAAGCTAGGGAAACTGTTCGAAAACTTCAGTGCAGGCGCAATATAAATCGTAGCCGCAAAATCTTTACTCGTTGGATTCAGCTCAGACTAAACTTTAGGCCTATGCTATTTTTAACCACTTACGCTTGCTCGTTTAGCCGAAATTAAGGCCTACTCTACTTCAGCTTGTATTTGGCTATCGGCTAAGTTAAAGTTCAGCCATCGTTAGGGTGTGTGTGAATCTTGATATGCTAGCCTAGAAATAAAGAAACGAATAATTACAGTGTTGCCGCCAATGATTCCAAATAGTATCAAAGGTTATAATATGTCTGCTTTTCAGATACGAAGATACATCACCGGATGTGCACACGGCTATCTGGTCACAACCTGAATGGCACAGGTGGGTTTTGGTTCGCGATTCAATTGAACGACTCATTTCTGGTTTGGCAGATAAATGTGGTCGGGGAGGTCAACTCGATATCAACAAAGAAAGAGCGTGCTACGACTGACATGGAAATTTCACGTAAGCTTATAGTTTTATGTACGATTATTTTGTAGTTGTGAAAATACATCTATGCTTTAAAAAGGCTGCGGTTGTAGTAAGAAGAGAGTAATTTTAACTCAGTTTCTTCGTTCCTACGTCAATTGCGTACCTATTTCTGAGTTTAGACCTGGGGACCGTTTCAAAGTCCACTTGAACATTTATGAAACACTTTACTTGTAACTAGCATATGTAAGTTATAAGTTTCAAGTTTTATGAAATAATTTTCACAAATTAATGTACACTTGAGCTAGTTTTGAGGCATTTCATTAACTTTATTTTATTGAACTTTGTTGATATATAATAATATATTATAGTAATCGCATTTGTGGTTAATTTGACAGCGTCAAAACTTGTGCTGCACGTTCCGCAAGCTGACTTGTAAACTAAACAAAAAGTGTCGTGTTGGCTGAAAAATTTTAGGAAACACTGAAACTGGCTGTTCAAGTGTGGAAGGTTTTATGAAATTGGCTCTGGTCATGAGTTTATTAAACAGCCTCTAAATCTAGCCCAGAGTTGGACATGGACACATTTTTTCCGACCGCGACCGCCCCGCGACCGCCGACGTCGTGACCGCGACCGCCCGCGTCCGCGACCGCAGCCCGCAGGCTAATTTTGTGACCGCAACAGTTTGAGTTATTAACCTTTAATTCTATGCAAAAATCCACTTTTCTCAAATTTTTAAGGTATTTACAGTGTTTTTATAGCCACATCACCCCAGTCGATATTCCGTTTAGGGTTGGTGCAGCGGAGCATATATAATTTTCGACGCCGCAATTGAAAATTACACAAATTGGTTTCGTTGATGCATTTGGAGTTTCGATAGTGGAATTCTGTGTGAAGGGTGTCTGTTCTTTCACTTTAGGGTTGAGGTTGCCAACCGAACGGCAGCGGCAGCATACCATTAACACTGCTTGAAGCGTTGGTTTCCTTTCTTTTGAGTATTTGTAACATTTAATTCTCATCTAATCTTACGGCATTGATTGAAACTTTCAGAAAAATATTGATTGAACTGAATTGAGCTGAATTGATTGAAACTTAGTTAGCCAAAGCAAAAACATTCCATTTTGGCATCTAGTGTACGAGTATTGAAACTCCCACTTTTCATTATCAAGAAGAGGTACTAATTAACGTTTCTGGCAACTGTAACTTGAAGAAAAATGTACAATTTTCAGAAAAGTTTCGTACAAATAGTACAAATTTCGCGGAGTGCATAAACGTGAAAATTTAAAATCATTGTATTTTGCTGGTAGCACATGGAAACAAACAGAAACCGGAATAAAAGCAAGAAATTTACAAAACTGAAATTAGACAAAAAGGTGTTAATCAAATTTAAAAGCCGAAACTACAGTAAGGACTGACAGTGTATGCTGCCACCGCCCAAAACGTTCCACCAAAATAAAACCAAATATATAAACAGCAAATGTGAAGATGATAATTCGTCGAACGCGGGAACTGCATATAAAATAATGGAAAAATTTGAAAAAATGAAGAATTTTTACTACAGATTGGCCTAAACTACCACGATTTGACAGAAATTTGCGGTCATTGCGGTCAAGAAAATTTGACCACGACCGCGACCGCCCGCGGGTACCCGCGGGTACCCGCGGGTACCCGCGACCGCGTCCAACTCTGATCTAGCCACGGTATTTTAAAAACTCTGCCGGCATATAGAAGTTGCATCTATTTTAGTGGCTTCGATTATTTTCGGTGAATTGAAGAATAGCTGAAAATATGTTAAAATTAAAAGTCACAGCAGACCCTTATATTTTTGGTGGCGCTTTCGTCAGCAGTTTTCCTGTAGCCTCGTTCTGCATTGAAACGTCACCAGCTCAATCAATAGGGTAACCGATGCAAGTACAATTGCACCACCTCCTCTTATGAGTAATCCTCGGAAATGAACACGCTTCAGAGGATCGCCATGACGTGAACTGCCGTGGCAAACCAAAGTGCCCATTTTCTTGTAATCATCCTAAATAAAACAGAAGCTTACTGAGACAGATTCAAGAAACTACAGAAACTCCTTGCTACAAGCTAGACTTCATTCAAATATATCAGTTAGGATTTAAAACCTTACATATTTCTTTTCAATGTGGTGAATCAGAGTAGCCAAATTCGGTATTATGTTGTCAAAAACTGCAGCGATCGGATTGTCCTTGGAAAACACATAACCAGTTGTGAATGTAACGCTATCAAAATCTTTGTCCACGCTGAATGTTAAGTTGCACCTTTTCTTGAGCATCTGCATAGCTAAAACAAAAAACTAAAGTTGCTGCAAATAAAGAAATGTTTTTAAACAAATTTTAAAGTAATGACCGGATTTCTACTTCGACAAATATTCAAACCGTTTCAGAATAATTATTAATTAACTGACCGTATGGCTTGTCTTGGCCAGGATAAACCAAGTCTCCTTCCAACTCTATTCTGTCCAGCAGACGGTTAATATCATTTTCAATTATTCAGTGAGTTACTAGTTAATGATCTATTAAGTAGTCTGTACGCGTTTCCAGCTCTAGGGTCCTCCAGCAGTTCCCAATAAAAACCGCTTCCTGTTCCGTTATCCCTAATGACGCGAAAAACACCCTCTTGAACCAATTTTGCCAGTTCTGTAGTTGACGAAAAAGGTATAGTATTATTCAATTGAATCATGGTGCCAATAAGGACTCCACTGTACAGACTTGTCGCAAAAAGTATCATTAATCCTAACAGCACGATCACAGTATTACCAGATAGAGACCTGTTGAAGTAGAACTGCTGGTATTTCGAAACAACATGCTGATACTGACCCAGAATAACTAAAACAAAGACATTGTATATGTCATGAACTTCTGATTTGCTTCCTAATGACACTGGTTTCACCGGTTTTCACGATACTACAGGAATACAGGGAAATCCAAGTTCCAAATACTTAACAATTTTAATTCGTTATGACGGAGTTTTCTAGATAGACTGATGAATAAATTGATTTCGTAAGAGTAGTAGGACCATGGCTCTTGCGCAGGCTATATAACACTCAAACTGGTAAACGTTGATTATTAAAGATAAACTGTTCGAAAATAATGATGACAGATTAATTCTTTTGAATTTTTTTCTAGCAAACCTACTGAAAAATTGCTTACAGAACATATCGATCTTTCCCAGACTCTTATTGGGTGAAATTGCCTGATGACAATAAGCGATATAATCAGAGCAAACCAGGACGCTGAAAGTGCCATCCAAATCGTTGGCTTTAATACATCGAACAGCAAGGTATCAGCTGAACTTTGATGTTTCATCATGACATCATGTTTCTTGTAAATGAAACCATACTGCATGGAAGAGTATGCTGCTGGATAAGTGAATCGAAATACCTTCCTCCTGGCAATTGTATTGAAATACCACACGCCGATTGAATCAACAGTTCTGTTTTGTACATCACCCAAAAGTCCTGAGTACACTTCGGGTTCAATTTCACCTCCCCACTGATTTGAAGGGGCAGCAACTGCTGTGGCGTTCAGTTTGGCTAATTTAATTATATAATCAAATATTTCATAATCAATTCCGGGGTATTCGCAGACGACAGAAGGATTCCTGGCTTTGCGAACAGCACACGGATAAACAAATGGCGCATACTCCGATACGAAATACGTGAAGGATTTAATGCTCTCCATGTAAATGAAGCTGTCTGAGATGCAAGAATTTCCGGAACTAAAATATTGCAAATGCCACATTTCAGTCGCATACTGATGCTGTAATAAAATTAAAACATCTTTTTCACTTCCTCGTCTGAAAAAGCGACCTTTGTTTTACAAAACGACTATCATTCAAAATGGTAACGACTATCTTATCATGTCGATCGAGTTCCGTGGTGCATTTCACAACGATTTTTAACATTAATATCTTTTAGGCTAGCGAGCGACGGACAAGATAAATAAATTTGACTAATTAACAAAGCTGTCCTAATTTAAAAGATGTCCTCATCTGTGTACTTTGCTTTGTAAAGTCAGTTCATGTGATATGCTAAGCTTGCGAAGCTGGCACCTTGACAAATGAGAAACTTACTCCGCTATGCGCATTCTAGAAGAAATAATACTCATTTTTCGTAGAACATTTTCGTTTCATTGAATATTTCATTTAAATTGAATGTACACTCAAACTAATCAGATACATAGAGTGTATATCCAGTGTATATTAATTAACTTATTAAGCTGATTATGGGCAGTTGCAACAAATAAAGGCTGTCTATTTTTACTTGCAGATTGCACCTTTTCCTACAGAGCACAGACTCTCGCAATTTTTCTCAATTTTAACATTTGTCCACTAATAATCAAGTAGAAAACACATTTTGAAAACACTTTCAATTTCGAACTATTTCAAATAAATTTTTTCATTCCGGTTCAGAAATTATATACTTAATGGTAGCTATCTTGAAGAGTTTTTGCGATATAAAGAAAACACTTTCACTTTCTACATTTTTGTCAGACTTTAATTACATACCAACTTACTTAAGCATCATAAGCAGCATAAGTATGACTTATGTATCAACTTAAGTCAATTGTGAATGCAAAGTGGACACTTTTAGGGAGTCCATTTTTGGCTAATTTTGAGACCATCTCCGATTTCGCTCATTTTCACAATTTAAGCCATGTTTAATTATAAGGCTAGATCAATATCAACAGCTGATTGTGAATTAATAATAAAGAAAATTAATAATCAATTAATTACTAATTAACGCCAAGTGTTACTGTTACGCCTGTTTGGACTTTGTTTAGATGTTTCATTGAACAGGATCACAAAAACATTGAAATGGTGTTATGTTAACCTCACAGTCCAACGAATCTTTTAACCATTTTGATGACTTTATGCCGCAGTACCGGTTTTATTACTTTACATTTTAAACATTACTATCGAGACTATACCAGGATACTTAAATATTCTGAAGACAAAACATTTAAATGGAACTTGCTAAAGAAATTTATTGAGATTGGATTTCCGGATGCGCTTTTGAACAGCGGGTGGGGACGGGATCAGCCATTACGTTTCATGCAACTGTCAACATTAAATACCAGCAATAGAACGATAAGTGAAGAACTCCTCATGGAAGTAAGTTCTAGCCTATTCCTAACTAATTTGTCAACATAGACCAATTTGGTAGACTATCTGATGCTTGGATTTTCACTACCAGCGTGTACTATGCTTCTATGTACTGAAGAAAGGTTTTCTGAGCCACCACGACCTGCCCCTTCTGAAGTCTTTGTTTGTGAACTGCTGAAGTATCTCTCAACTGGACCTCTGCTGAATATTTAATGCAATTTCAGCGATTGTTAGTAAACTTTATGGACATTGGAGGCCGGAGAATACACCAATGTCCTTAAAATTGTTTAATTTCATTGAAGTGTTATGATATCATAAACAGTACTTACCTGTGTAGCTCAAACGAGTAGTATTTCTGTCAGAAATTCCCCTCTAACAGCAAGCGGGCACCTGTACAATCTAAAGGCAACGGGTTGCCAACAGTTCTGTTTGTAGTTACGACGACGTTTCTGAGGCCTGCACATCGGAATTTTGATTCTTCTGTAGGCGCACAGTTATGCACAAATTTTGCCTGCTTTACTCAATGAATTGAGTCAAAATCTGTTATGGGTGAATTTTAACTGATGGCTAATTGATCTGTAGTAGAATTTAATATTTAAAAGGGAGGCGAAACCAAGCATTCTTCATGTCTGTTCAAAGACTGTGTCTAGGGAACTCAGGCTACACGGTGATATGACTCGAAAATCTGTTTAAACTTTTGATCTTACGGAAACTACGCAACGTCAGATTGAGAAACTGATGCCAGACTCGTATATAATCGCGCCTGAAACCCCATAAAATCCATATTTGCGCAAATTCTAAATCAAAACGGTTTTTGATTTTGGTTGATTCCACTTGCATAGTCCTGAAATCTGCACTCTTTAAATTCTAAAATTTGATGCAGTTCCATCAGAAATGAGTTCATATGCGGCGCACCAAATTTTAACACAATCATCAGAAAATGTCTTCATCCTCCTATGTTAATATGTTGACGAAAAGGAACACCCTTGTAAAAATTATATTTAGGTCTAAAGTTTAGACAATATGTGTGGTTTGAGAAGCAATCGCAAGTATTGGCGAAAGTTGCTTCATCGCATGTGAACCTTGAGCCGGATTTTCTGGCAATTATTTTGTTAAAATTTATTGCTAATTGCATCGCATCGTGCCACGTGCAACAGACACCGCTCATTCATTTTGCTGCGCCGATTAAGTGAAAGCAGCTGGTAGCCACAGTTCCCAGTATTTTAGTACACATTCTGCGATAACATGATCTAATCAAACGTGTCTGTGTTTACTGAAAGCTTGTAGATGCTACAAACATATTGCTAAAACCCACTCATAATCGCCTTTTCACCGAAAACTACCAAAGTTCGTTGGCTTAAAACAATAGCTATCACGCCACAGGTGAACTTTTACCACACTTTTCCCAGCCCTTTCTATGTTTGACATACAAGAAAGCTCTGGGTTCTACCCTATATAAAAGCAGTAGCAAACGAAGACATCAAGTTAATCTTCGAAAATTGCTTTTCAAACGACATCTGCCATGCTGTACACAGCTGTGCTTGCTGCCATCATCGGAGCTGCTTTGTCCTGCTCCCCTCCCGACACAAAACTTCATGTCACCAGCTGTGGTATGTAAATTAGCTTCTTGAATTTAGAGTCAATTAGGAAAGCTTCGTTTACTATTGTTTGCTCTTTCATTTAGAAATTTTTTCACTAGTACTCGACAGTACCAGCAATTAATCAGCTATTAGTTATGGATCAGCCGCAGCATCCTGGAAAGGAACTTTCAAACTGATTTGAGCACGAAATTAATTAGTGAGGGCGTGCAAGCGGTCGCACACATTGCTAAAACAATTGCTGAAGATCACACAACTTTCCGGGTTTGTCTCTGATCCCACCCCATCTGCGCTTGGGGCTTGGAGTGTCGAAAGATGCTGTGCTCCTCTACCTTGCGTAAGAGCGGTTAATGGATGTCTTACTACCGGAGCCGAAAAGCCAAGAAGGTGTCTGCTCCAGCTTTCCATTGTGGGACAGCATTCAGGTTAGCGGGTTAGGGGAGAGACAAAGGTTAGCGCCCTCATGTAGCCTCTTGGCTGAGTAGCCCGGCAATAACAACAACAACAACAACAACAACAACAACAACAACAACAACAACAACAACAACAACAACAAGATATCGTGCTTTATGTATTTTCAGCTCAGGATGCTCAAATCCAGTTTGATGCCGATTCCGTTCAGATGTCGCCCTATCCGGCCATCCTGGAACAGCCGATCACCCTCGGATACACCGGGGACAACAGTGGCGCCGAGGTCACCGCAGTGGACGTGGACCTAGAGCTGTCCTACTATGGTACTCAGTTCTGGAAGTGTGGATGGCACAAAATCCCTCTCCCGATGTAAGATAGTTTTCATTGGGGTGATATTAATTCCCAGAGAAATCTAATGAATTGCAGTTAATGAGCTGGAAAATTGAAAAAACATAGGTTCGAGTTTGAAATATTAAGCTAGTGCAAAAGTAGTTGGTTTCGTTCGTTCGTTTGTAGTGATCTATCACAGATTCCCAACCATTGAGGATTCAATCTGTTATTGTCAGTAGTGGAGTTGCAACTCAGGCTCAGTTTTGGGACAGGCTGATGAAAGAAGGAACAAAACTAAGATGTGTCACTACAGCACCTCCATTCCGATATATTCGGATCGAACCCACAACCTTTGGCGATCTAGGCCAACGCTCTACCGATTGAGCCGCCTAGAAACACCTAACCACTAGCATTGAGAGATGACCCGAGTCAAGACGAATCTTAAAAATAGTTTTCTTTCTTTCTACATACAGGCTGTAGAATCATGCACAGCTAATCCGGTGTAATACATCTAGTTGTACCTGGTGCTAACTTTTTTGGGTTTAAGTACACGATTAATAATTTCCCTGTACAATTTGCACTTGCACACTTTTCACAGTTGCCGCTTTGGTTTTTGAGATACCTTATTCGGGCACACATATAAGACAACTCAACTCAACTTGACAGATTTGTTTTTTCCAGCAAGGATGCCGACGCTTGCGATCTTCTGAAAAACTGTCCCCTACCAGCGGGCCGCTATACCACAACACTTTAACCTTCAAAATGTTCAATAAAGCAAGCATTCAGTTACTCTCTTACAGGGATGGAAACTGGGTCATGGGTCATTGGGTCATGGGTCGTTTGGGTCGCCATTTTTGCTTGGGTCACTGGGTCTTGGGTCACTAATTTTGTGAAACCTCTGGGTCAGTGTGGGTCTGGGTCAAGCTCCCTGTGGGTCACTTTGGGTCTGGGTCAGTAAATTTTAGTGGGTCATTTTGGGTCTGGGTCACATGGTCTTGCCTAATCTTAAAAATAGTTTCCGGTTTCAATTTTAAATTTTTGAATTTAAAGGAAGACCCACCGTTTCTAAAAAATTGTCGCACCTTCGGCGCGTTCACTAAGAATTTTATTAAATTTAGTACTTGCTGCGCAGAAATCACTAGAGTTAGGTGTGACTTTCTCTGCCATTCTATTTGAGTGGGTTCACATATATAGTAAAAGCCGCGTACAATGGTGGACACATTTCTATCGATCATGAAATTTTACAGCGTGAACTGTTCAGGTCTTATAAGCAAAGCGGCCAGAAAAATGTTGCAGTAGCAATTATTTCTTTCAATTCTATCATTATTGAAAAAGTAATGAAAAGTTGTCAATTCGAGCTAATTTAAAAAATTAGGTATAAGGTAAGCTCAATGGTCTTTAAGCGCTTTGCATAAAAATCTACAAATTCTTTCAAACAATTTTCGCTGGAATTATAGCATTTTTTACCTGCACATTTGTGGAATTGTGTAGGTATGTAGAAATCGGCTAGATCTTGCATCTAAGAGCAGCAAAAGATGTTGTGTCTTGTCTGTTAATAAATGAGACCAATTACAAAGCTATATGCAAAGTTTTAGAGTCAGGTTTTTTTATATGTTATCAAGAAAAATTTAATATTTCGTTAGGACCCTAAGGTTTTACCAGTAATCTTGGGGGGCAACTTTGAAGACATGCTACCAACTTTACCATCATAGGGGTCTCATATTTACAATGTGTGGCGTGGACCCATAGAGTTTCCCTCGCTATAGTCTATACTGTCACACATTAATTGATCCCATAGAACGGCGTACAGGGCTTCCAAGACGAACATCGTTCCTACCCTTAGTTTTTTTCAAACCGCCGGTCCCCATGTTTAACAGCTTTTGTAAGAAAAACAAACTGTTAACCTAGTTTCACAACATGAGTGGAATGTACTTATTCTTTCCTTTTTGCAAAAATTAAAAAATTTGCACTTGCCTTTTTCCAAGAATTGAAAAAATTTACTAAATCATAATTTAATAAACAAAAAGACACTAAAAACATTAAAAAATTCTTGTTTTAAAAACACTGCGCGAAAGGACAATCAAGTTAGTCTGGGTCACGTTATCCTATTGGGCCACTTGGATCTGGGTCACGAAAATTTTTGGGTCAGTTGGGCCTGGGTCACGAAAACGTTTGGGTCATTTGGGTCTGGGTCACCACATTTTAAAATTTTATGGGTTACCTTGGGTCTGGGTCAAGTTTACGTTTGGGTCGAGTGGGTCATGGGTCACAAAAGGTGACCCAGTTTCCATCCCTGCTCTCTTACACTTAGAGTAATAATTTTGAAACTTATTCTTGAGAAAGGAATTCCAGGGTGCAACAATTGCAACAGGCAACATCTATGCATTTGAGAAAATAGTTTAGCATACTTTGACAAATTTGTTTTTCTAGCAAGGATGCCGACGCTTGTGATCTTCTGAAAAACTGTCCCCTGCCAGCGGGCCACTATACCACATCGGCTTCCTTGGATCTAAGCCCGTACGCCAGCATCATTGAGGCTCTTGTAACGGACAATGTAAGTTTATACCAGCAGTTGGACTATTCTCGTGTTTGAGCAAAGGGCGAATAAAGGTGGTACCTCCCAATACCTAACTAAAATCGGAGGAAATTTATAAACAAGTGCGGAAAATAAAGCCCGGTTCACACTGCAATAGGTTTAAGGTTTAAGGTTTTAGGTTTAGGGTTTAAGGTTTAGGGTTTAAGGTTTAAGGTTTAAGGTTTAAGCAGTTGGGCGGGGAGGTTTAACGAATTTCTGAATATCACCTGATTTTTTATATCAGCCAGTGTGCACTCAAATCTCCACGGATTTTAAAATGTCTTAATTCTGTGTATAAGTAAGGGATTCTAGTATGCATATAATAAAAATTATTAACTAAACCTTTCATATATAATCCTGTGGAAGCTTAAACCTAAACACAGAGTTAAACTATTTTTAACTCGGCTTGCTTAAACCTTAAACCTTAAACCTAAAACCTTAAACCTTAAACCCTCCAGTGCGAACACTTCAGCATAAATCAACTAGTTTAACCTTAAACCTTAAACCTTAAACCATAAACCTTAAACCTTAAACCTTAAACCTTGTGCAGTGTGAACCGGGCTTAATTTTCGTCCTTTGAAATCTGGCTCGTCTGCTCCAAGCGATAAAGCACCAAGAAAGGTCATCGTTTCAAAACTTGTTTGCATTGAATATTATAAACTGTTTAAGATTGCGGTAATTTTACCTTACGACTACATTATGTGAACCTGCCTGAAAGCGTTACAGAATTCTCTCTGTAGTCACCAAATCATTACTACTCGTTTAAGTGTTTAACCCCGGCAATTTTCCAGGTAATCGGTCTAAATTCGCTAAGCATCGCGGTTGACCTGCATTCGTAAAAAGACACCTGTAGAAATTACAGGAATTCTTGTAGTTCTCTACAAAAGTGCTCCTGTGCGGTCAGTCACTAGCGGAGCTTCCTGTATTTTCCACAAAAGTAACTTTTGTATTTTTACCGGTCTCTGAAATAGTAAAAATTACAGGAGTTTCCTGCAGAAAATACTAAGCAAACATGTAGTTTTTATTACAGGAATTTCCTGTAGAAAATACAAAAGAAACCTGCAGTTCTGTTCGAATTTTTTACAATCCTATATCAGATACCAAACCTGTATTTTTTACAAGACAAAACCTGTAAATTTTACTGCAGCGACATGTTATTTCAGAAAGGGGGGCAGGTGTGGGGGGCGGCCGCTCCCAAAATATTTTCTGCAGGGAGCGGCCGTTACAAAAAACCACCCACTGGGTGTTGGAAGACTGAAAGTTTGAAAAAATTCAAAAATTTCAGTCTTCAAAAATTATGATCACTGTCGCCCTTATATGCAAAATTTGCGTTATCAGCGTATCGAGTACTTTCCTGTGAGCAAACCTGTAAACCAGTGAAAAGTACAGGTTTCATTTGTACTGAATACTGGTCTAACTTGTAATCAATTCTACCAAAGTATGTCCGGTAAACACTACCAACGATGACCTGTAGAAATTACAAGACTCAACCTGTATTTTCTACAAAAGCTTTTGTGCTTAATATCATCTACAAAAGTGATTCCTGTAGTTTCTACAGGAACATTTCGAAGAGTGTGATTGGATGCATTCTAGTTTAGCGGAATAAACATATAGCAAAATCCAGCAAACATATGAAATATCATATATTATTGCACTTCAGCGTGTATAGCGAATAGTCGTTAACGATTTGCTCAAGCGTCTAGTTTTTGCAAAGTTTTAATCAACTTTACAGAATCATTCAAACATTTTTAAGACTCAAGGATTTGTTTACTACGTTTGAATTGTTTTTATTTTAGACTTATTATCAACTGACTATGAAGTTTCATGACAAGGCTGGAACCGTCCTGCAGTGCATTCAAGCCCAATTTCTGCTCAACTTCAAGGCATAATCACTGTACCAAGAAAACTGTTTTGACTTGCCAGTAGATTAGCAGTATGTAAATTTTAATGTAATAAAGTAATTCAAGAATGACAGTATGACGAAAGAAGATAATTGATGAAAGGATTGAGAAACTCCTCCAGCTTCGAATTCCGCGAAAGGGCTGAAATTAAATACCATGGCTTGATGACCATAGCTGGGGCACAGACAAAATATGTCTTAATGACCTTATTTCACAGCTTGCTATGTAGTCTGCAATGAAGTCTTAAATAGAAAAGAAAGGTCACATAATGGTTAGCTCTATTCGCAGTTTAAAGTACACAAAAAGGGTGCCCCAACAGTGAATGGACAAGGACCAAACAAATACAACTGACTGTGCATTTAAGATGAAACTAACAAGGTTTAGAAAAAGATGAAAAGTGAAAGATGAAGGATGAAAAACTTTTAATCCTTTTAATGCGCGTAGCTGTACGGGAATTAAAAATTAGTTGAAATTTGACACACGGATTAAACGGACTAAAATTGATCTTTAAAGAAACAGCGTTTTAGCAGGTCAGATTCAAATTAACTTTTCCATTGTTTAATCCGAAGTGGGAATAAAGAAACAGGATTAGATTTAAATTTTAATCCTAGGTGCATTAAAGAAACAGAATTAAAATTAATCCGTTTAACTCGTTTAACTAGCTGGATTATCTTTTAATCCGATTAATCGAGGTGCTGTTTCTTTAATGCGGATTGATTTTAATCTAATCCTTTTAATCTTTAAAGAAATAGGGCCTTAGAGGCATTTACATGACATCTCGGTGAATGACTTTGGCACACTATTATAAAGATAATTTTATCAAACTTTAAAGACAAAGAAATAATTTTTAGTTAATTTAGTTTCATTAGTGCCTTAAAATTCAGTTTTAAGCTTTTCGTTTTAAATGAAGAATCCTATGTAGTTTCAGCATTACAACTTGTATTCTTTATGTATTTACTGCCGGGTCCCTCTGTATTTATACTTTAAACAGTGTATCAGAGTTCGCCAGATTTCAAATGCAAAGCTGAAAATGCTGCAAACGCACACAGCAGGATGCGAAATAAAGTAATTAGGACTTAGACTTAATCTATGAATCCCAGCAATGGCCATCAAGCCAATTCCACTGACAGGCTACTCCGAGCGACGCTTTTTCCAACCTTTTCGTGTTCGCAAAACAGTGCTCATGGTCAACCACTGTTAAAGCGATGGATGCATGAAGTATTCTTAAACGAATTTTTCAACACACTGTCCCTGATTTCTAACTTAACGGTTGCGGTATTTTATTGACTATTCAAAGGAGTCATCATCATTACGACTATTATTCAATTGCCAAACTTTTAAAAACAGCTTTACTTCATCGAAGCAATTTGTCAGGTTTACTTCTAATACGCAAAGATTAAATTAGATTAATTTAAATGAAATCATACTCCGGAACTCGAAACCTTCGAGAACTGGAAACTCCGATAGCACTATTAACTGTTACTAAGATGTGCTACTGCTCCAAGCCAGTTGGAGTTCAATGAAGTTGCCAGCGTTCATAGCACAACTGTTGAATCTTCATTTCTGATACAGAATGGAGTAGGCTTGCACTATAGGATACATGCATGTCTTATATGAGCATATGTTTAACTATCGGTCTCCATCACATTCAATTCGGCTACCACTTCCTCCTCCTCCTCCTCCTCCTCCTCCTCCACCTTCAGCTCTCGCTCCTTTGCTTCCAATCACGCACCTTCGCAAATGCACCGTAATACTAGCATCCTCCACAACCGCCTCCTCCTCCTCCTCCGCCGCCTCCTCCTCCTCCTCCTCCACATCCGCCTCCACCACCTCCGCCACACCCTCCTCCTCCTCCTCCACCTCCACCGCCGCCCTCTCCTCCTCCTCCACCACATCCACCCCCACCACCTCCGCCACACCCTCCTCCTCCTCCTCCTCCTCCTCCTCCACAGCCTCCACCGGCGCCACACCCTCCGCCACATGTGGCGCCTCCTCCACTAGCGAAGCCTCCACAAGCCCCTCCTGAGCCTCCCGCCACACCTCCACCACCTCCTCCGCAGGCACCTCCACAACACCCTGCACCGGTGGCAGCATCACAGGTCGCACTTGTGCAGCCACCACCTCCGCAAGCGCCACCTCCGTCAACTGGGCTACCAAACGTACCCTCAACCGCACTACACTCATCAACACCTGTTGTCGGATGACCGGACAGTAGTATGGCAGCGTGAATTGGCGACATACAACCGGCACCCGGGTAGACACCGCCACCTGCGAGGAAGTAGCTACTAGAGGGGATGGGCTTTCCATAGCCCACTGCCTTGAATAGTGGCCACTTGTGACAGGCAATCCAGTTTCCCTCTTCGGTGCTTGAAGTTCGGTGTGGGTCGGGATTGCAGAGAAGAAAGAGTACCGATGCCGACATCATCAAGGCAATGTGTTCTGCGACATCCAGTGTACTAACCACCAGCTTTCCTTCTCGGAAGTTTGGATAGCTGTCTAAAATTATATATACACTTTTAGTTAATTTGTTTTCTTCGCAGATCATGATCAACCTGACCTCAGAGGCCTTTGCTGATGGCAATGCACTTAGGCCAACATAGCAGATTCACCACATTCACAACATAAAAAAACATTAAGTACTTACTGTTGAATTTTAGTGAAGGGGACTTTGGTCCCAGCGGCAATCTGAAATCGCAGGGCAAAGAGGCTTCGTCTTTCACCATAAATATTTCTCCAAACAGTTGTCCCGGGCGTCCTTTTTCTGTCTTTCCCGCAGATTCAACTGAAATCGCAAACGATTAAAATATTGACGTGGTTTGTAACCTCACAACTCACTGACGTATCTAGATTGTTTATTAGAACGATAAAGCAAGAAACCAAATGGTTTTGGAATCAGTTACAAACGCATAATGTCTAAATCGATAAGATTTTTATAATCGGACACTTACTTTGCATTATCGAAGTCGGTAGGATCGATTCCCTTTCCATGAAACCTTTCAAATAGCTTACTTCCGAGTCGAAACATTTGCGTCGCTTAAGGTGGTGATTCCCTTTGGTCACATAAAGTTTGCACCATTATTACTCATTCATTACTTGGAGTTAAGAAGCCATTTTTATATCAAAATGTAGTTTGCCATTTTCTCTTTTTAATGCATGCCACGAAACTAATGTTGCTTTTCGAAAATATTTTTAACACATTTTAGAAGAAGTATAATTTTCCAGAATTTTGGCAGACCCAAGTAAATTTTTCGCGAGACATCGGTTATATCATTCGATACCTCCATCAAATAGCTGGGGACGATTTTTTATTTATTGTGAAATCGCTCTTCGTTATAGAGAAATAAGCTGAAATGTGTGCGTAACCCGTATTTTGCCTTCTTTTTCCAAATTTGTCAAGCGATTACTTTAGCTAGAAAGCAGCAATCGGGGCAACTAAAAAATCGTCCCTGGGTATATTTGTGCAGAACACATTTGTTCAGTAGCAGCCCTCCAACTTGCATGGTGAATGCTCCACAATCTTTGGAAAAAAATTGGTCGTGTTTTTGCAAAAACTACATTTTTTATGATAGCAGCCTACAGGATAGCAGTTGGAAGACGATCATGCGTCGGATAATTTGTCCCTGTGAGACCTTCAGATCGACGCCCTTAGTTTGATTTTACGGCTTGCGTAGTTCAAGAAATGTTGGATAATTTGATTTCTGCAAAAAAGACAAGTTTTCGACGCCAAAACAAGAAAATCGGCTATATCTCACGGTAGAGAAGAGCTGGAAACTTACTTTAAAAAGCAAAAATGTGAAGCTCAATGAGATCTTTCAAATGAATATAGTTATAACTGTATAGCAGCTGCCAAACGCTCAGAAATTGGGATAAACCGGTCTGACCGGAAATTTTGAAGTTTTGAATCGGGATTGCGCGGAGGGTGTTAGAACGCTAAAAGAACTTATTTCGGAAAGTTTCATCAAATTTCATCTTGATTTACGCCGCCAAACAACAATATGTGTCCAAAAGGAATCACCACCTTAAGGGGGGGGGGCGACTAAAATGGGGGTGCCCCAAATTTGTCCGATTGGCCTCCTTTTTGGCGAAGTTAAAGAGCATGGGTGTGGTCAAAAAAATACTTGG
The DNA here is from genome assembly GCA_030248195.1 of Trissonchulus latispiculum. Taxonomy (NCBI): domain Eukaryota; kingdom Metazoa; phylum Nematoda; class Enoplea; order Enoplida; family Ironidae; genus Trissonchulus; species Trissonchulus latispiculum. The sequence goes on along the minus strand of JASAND010019689.1, from coordinate 36,956 downwards.
TCGTTGATTCTTAGATTCCTTCCAGCCATGTGCAGCCGTCGCGTTTATGTGCCCGACCCCCCCCCCTTTTTCACAACTACCAACATAATTAATTAAAAATCTCTGCTGAATTAAAGACCCAAGCTTAAAGCTTGTCATTGACAAATATCATTTGGCATATGTGCCCCTATCTGCGGAAAAATACTAGACGTCTGTATCTTATCTGCATCTACGGGAATTACTCTTCAAAGTTGAAGTTTCGGCAAAATTTTGAAAATTTTTGGCTAACGAAAGGAATATTTTATTACTGGTGCGAGCTATACGGCTGTAATTTGGCATATACAGAGGCCCTATAGGAGTACTCATTTGTGCCAAATGGCAAGAAATTCAGCCGCGTGAAAAAATTTTTATGTCAACTTTAATCTTCAAAAATTGCCAAAATCGCCATTTTCAGTCTGTCGGATCCTGTGTGAAGGCTTTCTGCAGCCATCGAAGTCGCAAACCTTCACTAATCGAGCTGAAATCGTTTGTGGGTGGGTTTTCAACCACGCTGAGTTCAAATATCTCAAAAAATTTTAATTTCGAAAAATTTGATTTTTTCGATTTCTGGGGTACTATTGCCCAAAAATGGAGATTTTGTCAATTTTTGAAGATTAAAGTTGACATAAAAATTTTTCACTCGGCAAAAAAAAAAAAAAGACAAGCTTAAGGGGGGGGCGACTAAAATGGGGGTGCCCCGAATTTGTCCGATTGCCCTTATTTTTGGCGAAGATTTAGAGCATGGGTGGGGTCAAAAAAATACCGGGTACTCAGATCTTAGCTGCCTTCCAGTCATGTGCAGCCGTCGCGTTAATGCGCCCGACCACCACTTTTTCACAACTACCAAGATAATTAATTAAAAATTTCTGCTGGCTGCAAACCCCTAGCTGCAAGGTTGTCATTCACCAATGTGATTTGGCACATGTGCCCCTATCCGCAGAAAAATACTAGAAGTCTGTATCTTATCTGTATCTAAGGGAATTACGCTTCAAAGTTGAAGTTTCGGCAAAAATTTAAAAATTTTTGTCTAACGAAAGGAATATTTTATTACTGGTGCGAGCTATAAGGCTGTAATTTGGCATAAAAAGAGGCCCTACAGGAGTACTCATTTGTGCCAAATGGCAAGAAATTCTGCCGCGTGAAAAAATTTTTATGTTAACTTTAATCTTCAAAAATTGCCGAAACCGCCATTTTCAGTCTGTCGGATCCTGTGTAGAGACTTTCTGCAGCCATAGAAGTCTCAAACCTTCACTAATCGAGCTGAAATCGTTTGTAGGTCTGTTTTCGACCACGCTGAGTTCAAATATTTCAAAAAATTTTAATTTCGACTATTTGAATTTTTCGATTTCTGGGGTACGATTGCCCAAAAAAGGCGATTTTGGCAATTTTTGAAGATTAAAGCTGGCATAGAAATTTTTTCACGCTGCAGAATTTCTTGCTATTTGGCACAAATGAGGACTCCTATAGGGCCTCCTTTTATGCCAAATTACAGCCTTATAGCTCGCACCAGTAATAAAATATTCCTTTCGTTAGCCAAAAATTTTAAAATTTTTGACGAAACTTCAACTTTGAAGAGTAATTCCCTTAGATGCAGATAAGATAGAGACGTCTAGTATTTTTCTGCAGATAGGGGCACATGTGCCAAATCAGATTGGCAAATGGCAACCTTGGAGCTAGGGTCTTGCAGCCAGCAGAAATTTTTAATTAATTATGTTGGTAGTTGTGAAAAAGGGGGGGTCGGGCACATAAACCCGACGGCTGCGCATGGCTGGAAGGCAGCTAAGAACCAACGACCAAGTATTTTCTTGACCACACCCATGCTCTATAACTTCGCCAAAAAGTAGGCCAATCGGACAAAGTCGGGGCAAAAGTTTAGTCGCCCCCCCCTTAAGCCAAGCGCAATGGGGGAGCAGATTATAACCTGAAGATCTGTCAGGATGTAAAGTAAAGAATTGTCCAGCCGGGAACCGAGCAACGACCTATCTGTTCTACAGATATGTCTGCTATCGAAGTTCAAATATAAAAGTTTTCAAAATTTGAAGCCTGAAACTACGCATAGATCTATGCACTTTGAGTGTTTCCCATGCACCCGTGTGCCCTGGTTTAGATCCGCAGTGGCAAGAGTTTATAAACGAAGAGTGAGACACTCCATGCTCTAATGTTAGTGCCTTACCTCTTGGTTTAAATCCTTCCCATGCGCCTTTGAGCACAGCCCAATTTCCATGCTTATTGTGAACCATCATGGCTCGTTCGTGCGGCAGATCCAGTGTCGGAATAGAATTCTAAATTCAAACTTGGCATTTACAACAGCGTCCTATGAACTCTCAACTATTCACTTTTTGATTCTTCTAAAGAAATGAGAATTAAAAAATTTTCCATTTCAGTAATCAAACACTCAACTTGAGAATCTGTGAAAATTTCAGAGAAAGTAATACTCAAGTTTAGCCTCCTAAGCCATCATTTCCAAACACTTACGGCCGTTTGCACCGTTCGCCGTTAATCTAACTGGCAGTTAGTATTAACTGGCAGTTAGCTGCCAATTAACTAACTGCCAAGTAACTGACAGTTAACTTTATTTGCACCAAAGGGCGTTAACTTGGTGTTAGTTAACTTCCAGTTAAATTGAAGGTTAGCCTGGAGTTAAAGTTAACGGCCATGTTAGTCACGTGAGAACAGCTTTAACGAATCAAATTTAGCATTGCTTAAATTTTAATCTTTCTAGCCTATTACAACTGGACGTTGCCATTTGAAGTTAGTTGTATTATTGAACGTTAAAGTTCGTCGTTTCAATGGAAGAATCGGAGAAGAACAAAAGCTGTGTTGATGAGAAGAGAATGCAACAAGATTACAGCCAACAAACTAATTACGGAATTAGGGGAATGTTTCCGGGAGAAAAATCTATTGTGAAAATTTTTTCTTGGGGAAGAGTTTACTAGTGACATTTCTTCTGGGGATTATTTTGATAGGGAAATATATATATTTCCAGAGGAATAATTTTCTGGAGCGAAATTTTCCCTGTGATATCGGTGACCAACACTTCTCGTAGGACGCAAAAAAAATAAATTAGGCAGTATATATATATATATATATATATATATATATATAGATACTTTACCTAGGGAAAACAATTAAGTTCACATTAACCCAGTTTTTTTCAATAGCAACAGTTTCTTTGTTATCTAACAGTTTTGCAAGTCTAAAATGTATCAGTTTAAACTAAAAACTAACTAAAAAACGTAAATTTATTGTGATTTCTGTTTATTAGCTGAAAGCAAAATGGCTGGGTACTGCAATTAGCTCAGATCTATTAATTAGCAGAACTAAGCTTGACTTTTGTATATCAAAAACTATACCACTGGTTCCGCAGCGTCATTGAATTTAGTAGGGTTTTAATTTGAATTCAATGTTAGACAAAACTATGTCTTCGACGGAAGTGTGTTTAGTCATTGCAAATGGATCGGAATAATCTCGCAAATCTCTTGGCACAATAATATTCTCCTGCGTTTGCTTCAGGGGCCGGTCCTATCAAAACGGGGTTAAGCTTAACCCGGGTTAGGCCCCATTTTGGGGTTAACCCCAAAATTTCAGGGTTGGGTTAACCCCGGGGTTAACCCAGTCTAATCAAACATTTTTGGGGTTGAGTTAGACTAACCCTGGTTTAAAAGGGGTTAACCCACTTTCAGGCCGATACTGCTAGAAGAAACAAAACGGGGTTAACCCGGTTTTAGGCATTGGCTGCCTGAAGCGAGCAAAATAGCGTTAACCCGTTTTTTTCTGTAGGCTGATTGTTATATATCCACGTTCAAAAGCGCGCACGCTAACCCGGGTTAAGGGCTTAACCCTCCTCGGTGAGGAGGGTTAAGTTTTGGCCTGTTTAACCCTGTTTTAACCCAAATTTCGAAATCTGGGTTTCATGATAGGACCAGGGTTAGTACTAACCCCAAAAAGGCCTGTTAACCCCGTTATGAAACCCGGGTTAAGCAAACCCGGGTTACGCAAGGAATTGATAGGACGGAATTTGGGTTAGTAACCCATTTTTAATCCGGGTTAGCGACTTAACCCGGGTTAAGGACTTTGATAGGACCTGCCCCTGGTGTTCCAGTAAGTCCAGATAATAAAGACAACGTGCTATTGCTACTCTGACGGTCAGTTAACCGTCATCAAGCTGAGGGTTAACTCCAAACTTAACGGTCAATTGATGTTAACTGTAAACTGTGCAACAGGATTAACTGGCAACTAAACGTTAACTGACTGTTAACTGCCAGTTACTACTAACTTCAAGCTAACTAGCAACGGTGCAAGTCGGTGTTAGAGGTATATATTTTCAAAAGTTTCTTAATAATTTTACCAATACCCTTCCTTCTTACATCCACAGTTTCAGCACCAGGTATGAGAATACCCACAGTCTGACTGTAGTGCAAGTCCTGGAGCTGAGGGAGAACATCCGGTCCAGTGAGGTGGGAGAAGGCCAACAGGTGGTGGCGAGTGTCGTAGACCAAAATCAGGGACAATAACCACTCAGCACAGTGAATTATGTGAACGGTGTAGAAATTTGACGTCTCTCTGACACCATTTGCCTCGTGTTCTTCTTCAAACCTAAAACAAAAAGTTTGCTAAATCATGATATCACCCTTTCTCTAACCGTAGTTAATGCTGAGAGAAAATAGGTGTTAGAAGTTTGAGCTCTCATCTTTCGGTTAACATTCCGATATTCATGCGGAGAGGTCCCAGCCCAGACTCTAGTGGTTCAATTCAGTTTCTGAGCTCCATAAGTAGTTAAAGGTAACAATTAAAATGCTAAGATTATAAGCTTAACTAATATTCAGTTATAAGTATAATATTATAATATTATAAGTCGGCGAAAATTAGTGTTTTCAAGATCTAACCTATTTTACTTTAGCTAAATATATGTTGCACATGCCGCAGGGTCCTGACCAAGATTTTAATTTTAAGCTAACAACGCTCTTTAATGCACGCTACTTTAACGTAAAATGGCAAAGGTCAGACAAACTATATTAATCCATTTAAACGCTACACAAACAGTATGCACGGCAAATTCACCTGAAAGCAGAAAACCAAATATGCTTCGGAAAATCTGTCTTTCCTAAATCCTTTTTGAGAGCACACTGTCGGCACATTTCCAACTCCTGACTTGAGAAGGTTTGGGGATTGGTCTTTTCGTAGCAGGTGTTCGGATTAAACACCAACTTCTGGTTAATCATATACAACCCGTCCAGCGTTGCTTTGGCAACTTGCCCAGAAATTCCGTCTCCTTCCACCGTTACCATTCCTTCGGTTTTAGCTGCATCCAGAGCTAGCAGTTGAATCTCATTTCCGCTACCTAGCGCTCCCTTGATAGTTAATTGGTTTTTCTTGGTCCTAAAGCAGCCGCCCTTATCATACATCTCCAGAAGAACCCGAATTTTACCCGTATCTTGGTCGGGTTGTCCCGAAATATAGGTCTGCGGTTTCGGACTCATTTCTAAGTCTAGATTCAGCCTGTTTCCAGAAAGTTGTCGTAGGCTGGAAAGTTTGCGCTTAATTTCCGACGCATTGCCGTCACTAATTAGTGTGAGTTTGGCAAACTTTCGTCGTTGCGGTAAAGGTTCAACGGATAGGCTTTGTGCCTGAAACCAACCGTTAGTTGTTACTAGCTGCGGTAGGTCCAGACCCATTTGACTGGGGCTCGGGTGCCCATGATACATGGATCCCCGTCTTTGCCATGAGTCTGAAAAATTACTGTCCCAAAGGGTGTTTGTTTTTTCGTGACCCTTAGACAGTTTGGAACCGGCATGGCGATTTTGATCTTCGTCATCGTGGTTCAGCAGAAAGCCCAACCTTCTTATCATATCTTGGTGATAGTGCAACGGATGCAGTTGATGTGTGTGCCACATTAGATCGATGTCGTAACAGGGTGTCAGAAATTTATCTGGGTAGAGTTTGATTAAGCAAAGATATTGAGTATATCGCTGGGCGGTATCAAACAGATATCCGGAGGAGCGAAAATGTGGCAACGAAATCTGAAAATTGAAATCCCGTTGTCGATGCGCAGCCGCTTTCAAATCGTATCTGGATTTCTGTCGATACACGATTCCAGACCTAGACTCGGAACCAAACTCAAAAGGTTCGTTGGGGTAAAATTCGGTCCAGAGAGATTCGGATTTAGGTAAAAGCGATTCGCGTTCTTCCAAACCGTGAACCTTGTGATCTATAACGGTGCCAACAATTTGCTGGCAATCTTGGCGATAGTTGAGCGGTGAGAGCATGTGAACGTGCCACACCCAATGAACGTCCAACGGGGGTAGAATCGAGGTATCGTCAACTGTGGCTTGAAGTGGCAACCAAAGCGTTTCATAGCGTCGAATCGCGTTGTCGAGAACGGGAACAGAGAACAACTCTGGATGCCGACCGATTATGGATAGAAATTGAGCTTCCTTTGAGGATGCTTCGATTAGGTTCAGAGACAGCGGTTCCGCCGAAAATTCTTTCAATATTTCATCAGCTGTACTCATTTGTATCTGGAAATGCAATTGCACAAACGGTAAAAGACTACAATAATGTCAACAGTAAATTTGGGGTGTTGAATTATTTTTGATTATAAATTATAAATGGAGGTATATCCTTCAAAATGTTTCAGAACATTTACCAAAAAACCCTTCTTACATAATAAATTAATCAAATCAAATCAAAAATAAATTATTATTTTTGAACATTTTGCAGGCCTCAAAACAACGATCGTGTTAGTGAAAACATCAACGTGGGATGTTCCTGCTAAGTTGGGATATTGTGAGATAGCATCAGAATTGGTAATTTCTTCATAATGTCATAATCTGATTGGTTAGGTATTTTGAAACCCGAGAGTTTAAAGTAGTTACCGTAATATACCGTATATATATATATATATATATATATATATATATATATATTTTTAGTTAGCTAGTTAGTTTATTCCCAATCAAAAACAGAATTATCAAAACAAAATTAACAAGAAACTATAGCAAAGCGGCAACAAATATACCAAACCGGAAAAAAAGAAAAGTGTCTAAACACATTCTAATGTACGTGGCAAAGTATTGACAGGAGGGAAGGGATCAGGGCTGGGCCGATTGCACGGCCACTAACGCCCGGCCCCTAATGAAGTTATGAAAAGAAACAGTAGCAAGTCGGTTTTTGATTTCCACTATATTTACAGCATTAACGATTTGTTCATCAAGAGAGTTCCATATAGGAATTATTCGATTTGCGAAAAAATGCTTACGAATATCTAAGTTTGCACGTTTCCACATTAATTTGTAAGAATGACCTCTAGTACTTAAAGTAGGAGTAAATTCAAAGAACTCTGAAAAACTTAAGTCGACTAAACATGGAGCATTTTGTAAACAAAAATTATATCTTTAATAATCCGTCTTTCCTCCAAAGAGGGAAGGTTTAAAATTTTCAAACGTTCATGATAAGGTAGGGTGGAAATCCCTGGCAATCGTCTAGTAAATAACCGTTGAACTCGTTCTATTAAATCAATGTCTTTAAGCAGAAAAGGTGACCATACTTCAGAGCCATACTCTAACTTAGGACGAACATATGTTTTATAAATTTTTAGTAAAAATTCCCTATTACGCGAATGGAAGGCAGAGTATATTAGATTTACCTTTTTAAACCCAGATTTTGCTATTTCTTCGCAGTGTTTTGAAAAATGTAAATTTTTTGATAAAACTATTCCTAAATCAGTGAAACTATTTGTGGCTTCCAGATTTGAATTTCCAAGACGATACACATTTTCTGGATTTCTGTTACCAAGATGCATGACAAAACATTTTGAGGCAGCGAGCTTTAATTGTCTCGTATTCGCCCATTCATAGACTCTATTCAGTTCTGCTTGAATGTCAACAAAATTATTAAAGTTAGAGTTATAGGCTATAAAAATTTTTGCATCATCTGCGTAAAGTCTAATTTTTAACTTGTCTAAAACAGTAGAAATATCATTTATATAAATTAAGAAAAGCAGGGGGCCCAAGATACTACCTTGGGGTACTCCAGAAGCAACATTAGAAGTAGTAGAGCGACAGTTGCAAATTTCAACAAATTGTTTCCTATTGGAAAGATAATTTTCAATCCAGGCTAATAGTTTTCCATCGATGCCTATGGATCTGAGAATTTGAAGCAGTTTTGCATGAGATACAGTATCAAATGCTTTAGCAATATCTAAGAAAATTACATCAATCATTAATTTATTATCAAGAGCATCAGTCCAAAGATTATACGTTTCCAGTAATTGGCTAACAGTTGATCTGTATTTGCGAAAACCAAATTGAGCGGGGCTTAATATTCTATTTGCCTCAAGATAACGAATTAATTCATTTGCGACGACAGACTCCATATTTTTACCACTACTACATAGCAAACTAACAGGTCTATAATTTTCAAAAGAACTTTTTGACAATTTTTTATGGATTGGAATAACTTTTCCAAGCTTCCAATCATCCGGGATTTCTGAGAGTTCGAACGATTTTTGAAAAATAAGAAATAAAGGCTTAGCTAACACTTGAGCAAGTTTTACAAGAAGAGCTTGCGGTATACCGTCTGGACCCGTGCTATATTTAATTGGCATCTTCTTTAAGTTATTGTAAACTTCTTCGACACTAAAATTTATTTAATTTATATATATATATATATATATATATATATATATATACACATATATATATATATATATATATATATATATATATATATGTGTGTGTGTGTGTGTGTGTGTATGAAGGGGGCACTCTATCCGAAATGTATTCTGATGTATTCTGATCAGAAACGATTACAAAATATATACTGGAATGGATGTCCCTAGTGTGAGCTTCATAACTTTGTATATTAAGCAGCAGTGTATGTTAAAGCTTAATCGTGTACTCTTATTGGTAGATCAGAAAAATGTTTTAATAATAAATGATACCTGACTGCAGTGGACCGAAAGCTTTGCCGACGGTTTCCTAAGCTACATATCCAATCCTAAACCACCAATTGCCTTCAAAAGTGTCAAATATTTCAAACTAGTTTCAGCCGGCAAAACATGGTCAATTGCGCAATTAAAAATGCAAAAATAAACTAAATTATCATCAGCAGGTATGCTCATAAATGATACAACACTATGGGGACTGGTTTGCTTGTGGGTTCTGCTAATTTTTAAAAATATTTTTAAAAATATTTTTAAATATATGAAATATGAATATTAATAATAATTAAAAATATGAGTATGAAATACTGCCATCAGCTTTGGTTTAGCAAAAATAAACTAAACCAAACCACGACTGGATTGTCTTAATACTATCACGAAAACTAGTCTTCCCAGAACTGTTACAACAAAAGTGGAGCTAAAAATTATATTTCTTTTGCGAAAAACGTCAATTTTTGACGCAGTAAGTCTCACTAAATGTAACAAGTTCCTACGCCAGAGGTTTATTGAATTCAAAATTTAAAGATACTGTTGATGTCAAAACATTCTAACGATACTTTTTGGCAGCGTTAGTGAACTAAACTATAATGGATTCAAAAATGGCCGTCAGCGTCAGTTCTGAATTCTTATTCGACAAATGGCCAAATCTCAACACGTGCACCATCACAGAGGCACACCCAGATCTTAAGTCAGAGCGAAATCAGTAATGTCAGAGCTATTAGGTCAGTATTCTCAGGAAGAATTTTCTTTGACCCAGTCCTGGCTTCATTCGAGATTTCAGTGCAGTGGGCTAAGGACACCGCTGGAAACAAATTTGGGTCATGAGGGATATTCTGAGAATTTAGTTATAACTTAAAGTTTGTCGAAAACATGTCTGGTTGTTTTGTGCAAAATGGTTTTGTTAGGATGCGGGCTCTGATCTGCTTGAAGCAAGATTTTGGTGAGCGCGAACGGATTGTAAGACAAAAGAATTCCTCTCCACTAACTACTTAATTGTTTGTTAGGCTGCTGTGCTTGCTTTTACTGCTTGAAATAGCGAAAACAATTAGGCTTTGTTTTATGTACGGTTTCAGTCTAAATTTGCCAACAAAGAACAGAAGGTCTCTTCGCGCCGAAAGTTGACTACTAGTGTCAACTTGAGCGCCCACTCTGAAACGTAATCTCAGATCAAGAAGTGGCATTAGAAACTGTACACATATGAAAGCACCATAACACAGAAGATTGAAATCAGTTTAATGAGAAAATCATAGGTGTACCGAGCTACAGTTTGCTCCTGTGAGAACCCCCACGAGACGGCCAAAGCCCTCCCCTCTAACCGAACTCGACTACTCCACCAAGTCAAGCTCAAAATATAAAATATTTTTACAAACATTTCGCATGTTTTTGAAAAATTTAAAAATTGGAAGTGTATGAATTTCTCATACCAAAACTAATTACAGCAGCTTCTGTGTACGTTTAATGGAATACATATCGAAAAGGAGCATTTTAGGTAAAAAATTTGGGTGCAGAATAAAGAGTTTCGCCCCTCCCCAAAATTTCGATTTGTGGGGTGCTGGCCAAATGTGGACCTCTAACCCTTTTCACTAGTTTACATACGTAACTTGGGAATTTCTCCCTTTTTTGCATGTGCTGATGTAAACTTAAAAACACTTCTACGGGTCTTTTCAGAATCGAGTGCAAAATTAGCTGGTTTAACTTAACTAAAATTAAGAGTTTAATTCTTTTATAACTTTCAAAAAATCTAAAGATCAAATTTAACTTTTTCTTATAGAACTGCAGCATTCAAGCCTCGAGGGCCTATCGAGTTGCATGACTTTCTATATAAGCTAATTTTCAAAAACGCAAGGCAACAAAAATATCTTTCTTTTTTGTCCAAAGTATCAACTTTATAGTTTCAGTCTTTTCTCAAAACATGAAGATTTGACGGTTTTAAGCGGTCTTTTCGTTAATACTCTGCAGTAGGAGTATAAATTGTCATAACATTATGCATTATATTATGTCTCAGGGCTGGAAACTGCAGTTTTTCGAGTGAACTGAAACTGAAACTCTGACTGAAACTAAAACTGAAGCTATTCTGGGAGAAGACCTGAAACTGAAACCGTCTTGGACCGCCGACTGAAACTGAAACTGAAACTGAAACTAAACTGAACCGCCGACTGAAACTGAAACACTACTAAGGACTAAGCAAGCCTAGTGTGGGTCTAACCTAATCCAGCCAATAGCTAAGCCAAACGCTAGCTAAGCGGAGAAACAATATTGAGCGTGTCACAATAACAGTATATAAATACATATGTAGTGCTTACTGTGAAATGAAACTTCTGAATTTATTGACTTAGGCCTCTAAAGTAGCTGCACTGGATTTATAGCACTAACAGCGGTGCGAACAGGCGAGAGACTCTGGGTCACCTCTTAGATCCTTCAGATCAAGTAGCCTGGTTTGGGTCTACCCAATCTGGGATTTGTCCGCGTTAGACCGTGAGTTCGAACCTCCAAGCTCCGGTTTCCGTTCAAGGTCAGTACAGGTCTCGTGAGCAACTGTTTAACAGAAGCCCACTCTTTTGGAATCTTTAATTCGCTATCACAACTTTCAAAACTAGCTTAACTACCAAACAAGACTGGATGCCACACTGATAAATCCTGCCTAAGATTCTAATCAAAGCTGCTCTGTACCCTAAGATCCTAATAGGAAGAACCACAGAACCTATAAATTTTAGGGTTTAATGTACAAGAATTATAGGCAGACGAAATAGAAATGATAAGATACAGACCGTAGGTAATGTAGAAGATAAGGTACAGCACAAGAGTCATCAACTGTCCAAACTGATACAAAATACAACAAACAGTTACTGAGTAATGAAAGGATACACTGCGCACAAGATATTACTAAACTGCAAACGAATACTCAATAACTTCAATAAGCGCACACAGACAAACACAGCTAATAACTGATTCCTAAGGCTCGTACCTATTTATTAAACCTAAGCAAAACTAGATCAGGATGATAACCCAGACCTAACCAGCAGTCTGACCTACGAACTGTCCCTACAGTAAAAGTTTTACAGAAGAAGCCTGGAAGAATTTGAACTTAGATTAAAACTCGAAAACTACAAAATTAAGAATGAACTAGTCTTTTATATCGAGTCTGGTTTCTGATAAATGCTCACTATACTAAATCCCTAACTACCAAGATATCGAGTGGGTCCGCCTATCTGCTTATGGTGCCCGATATGCTTTTATTTTAATGGATGCAGTTAAGCTTGCACAGTTTCCACCCTTCCCGGGCACTAAATATTAGTTCTGACTGCCCACTCGGCAGACAACCAGACGCTAATATCCTACTTCCTGCCTAAGGAAGCGGCCAACGGATGCTTCGCACGAATTTTAGAAAGAAGTTTAAGGGCTTTTAGATTTCCCCAAAAGGTTCGAAATTTAGATTCAACAAGATTTAAAGAGACAAGAAAACAGAGAAAACAATAGCAACGACAAAAGAATGCATAACTGTTTTTAAGAGTTCAAAAGTATTCACATTTATTCTTCTTTCTTCTTCCTTGGGGATTCCCCAACTCAGCCCACAACCGAAAGTTTGACTGGTCTTGCAACAGACCCTCAGAGCCGTGAAGCGGCTGGAAGTTCGCTAAGGACAGCTGTTGATGATCGATCAGTCGTCTGGTCAAGGGAGCAAGCCTCAACCAGGGGGGAGTAGCAGTGCACGGCAAAGATGACAGATAAGTAGCAAGTGGGTGTCGGACAAATCACCCTTAGTAGATAGCAGAAGATCCAAAGGGTGTCGGACAAATCACCCTGACTACAGCAGATATGTGCACTCCACTCTGCCCCTGGCAGACTGTTTATCCCGGTCAAGAAAAAGAAAGAAGAAGTGACTAAGTTCTGATGCAGCACCTTTGTTTCCTGGACCGCAGGAACTGGAGACAGAGAGAGAAGGAAAGAGAGTTGGATCCAAAGAATTGAGAGGGCCAGGGGATCAGGATGAATGTCACACCGGCGGCGATGAAATGATAGGATCGGGGGTCCAAGATCTCAGGAACTGGGGATTAGCAGCAAGACCGGCGGCAACTGATGGGCAGCAGAATTTATCCAGGCAGGCCAGGTTAAGGCAGGACGGGGCTAGGTTCAACCTGAATCAAATGGGTTAAAACCGTTAGGATCTTTCAGAGAAAGATCCTAACACGATATTTCCTGGGTCCAGGAATAATTCCTAAGAAGCTGAGATAGAAAGTTTGACAAGTGCGTAATATTGTGTAAAAATTTGAGGATGCGGTCTGTGGTTTAAAATTGAGAAAATTTTTGTTAAAAGTAAAGTTTGGGGACTTTTGGGAGAGTTCCCAAAAGTCCAAGCTTCTCAGTAGATTTCCTTTCGGAAATCCACGCGACCCAGGTAATATCTGCATAGATATTACGAATCAGAATCATTTACAGACAATAAAATAAATAATTTAATTTAACGGATTATTCTCAGGGGGATATTTTAGAATAGGACCTCTGGGTCCTTTAATAAGTCTCCGAGGTGATTCCCAGAAAAAGAGGGAAATCGCCTTTAAAAAATTAGATAATTGATAGATAAGAAAGGGGGGAAACCCTAAGGTGGGACGTAAGCCTAAACCCCCCTGCAAATCTAAAAACCCCAGAAAATTGACGAGGGGCTAGTGTTAATACACTAGCCCCATTCCGGTGTGGGGGAGAATTTGGGCATAGTGACGCCCTATTATGTAGAAAACAGGGGGGAGTGAAGGGTGAGGCCAAAATACGGCCGCACAGTTCGGAAGACGAGGTAAGACTGAAGTGCAAAACAAGTCTACCTGTCAATCACGACAATTTCGGCAATCATTCGTCTGATTGGCCGAAATTGTCCTCCGCGCAAAAAGGCGCGTACTAAATGATTCTGATTGGGTCAATGTTGTTGCAATCACAAAATAACTTTAAGCGGGCTCTCAAGTGTTTACATTAGAGGGGAAAGGGCAATTAAACTAATCCCTTTCCCCTATTGTAAAATTAATGGAAAAGATTAACACACGTGCAAACGCACTCGGGCGAGAAATTGACACTACGTCAATTTCTCGCTAAAAGAGAAAAACAAGACGCAACACCTTACTAAAACCTGGACCAGAGGGTCCCCTTAATTAAGACTTAGTGACTGCTGATTAGGTAGGTAGAATAATTAATTAAAAACTAGCAGGTACGAGCCTTGTACAAAACACAAAATACACAATACAAAACACAACAAGTAAGTAGCTAAGACATGAATTAAAATAAAAACTTTTCTTCAAACTTTTATCAGTTCCCCTCTTTTGCTTTGCCTTTGAGTCTCAGCCGAACTGGACTCAAAGAGCGGAGAATTTGTACCGTTACAAAAGAACTCACATCTGTTACTCGAAATTGGCAATAAGGGAAGACATAAAAGTCTTCCCTTAAATTACAAAACCAAAACTTTGCAAAAGAGAAAAACTTCAAAAGAATTCCACACTAGCTAAGCAAAAACCAGTTAAGTTCAGTGAAAGGGCAAGCCGAGCTTCCCTTTTGCTTTAAAACCAATAAAAACCAAATTAATTAAACTTTAAACTTAATTAACTTAACTTTCATTAATTAATTAGCTAGAATATAGATTAACTTAACTAAATATAAACTTTAATTAAACTTAAAATGAAGTTTAAACTATTAATAATCACAATACTTGAGGGACGAGCCGAGCTCTCCCGGTTAGGTCAGAAAATCAAGCATAACGCAAAATCGAACCACAGAAGCACTAATTATTTTGTGCTTGTTTTAAAGAGGAAGACCTGCTGAGTCCATTCATCAAAGTTTTAACCTCATTATTGATGTTAATTAGTGTGAAACTTTTAATTAAAACCACTAGGACCATCCAAGTCTGGAGGCCTACTTGAACTTCAGTATGTGGCTTACAAATCAGCTTGTAAAATAAAATCGAACCACAGAAGCACCAATTATCTTGTGCTTATTTTAAAGAGGAAGACCGGCTGAGTTTATTTATAAAAGTTTTAACCTAATTATTGATTTTAATTAACACCCAACTTTGATTAGAAACCCTGTGACAAACCAAATCTTGAGGCCAACTGGAGCTTCAGTATGTGGCTCGCAAGTCAGCTTGTAAAATGAAATCGAACCACAGAAAGGGTAAATATTTTTAGATATTCTGAAAGAGCAAAGCTTGCTGGTTTTAATGATATAAAAATTATACTAATTAATTATGTTAATTAACGAGTAATTAAGCGAAAACCACTGATATGGGCAAGACCTGAAAGTAACTTTGTAATCTCCATATGAAGTTTGAAAATGGCTTGTAAAATTAGAACGAACCACAGAATAGGTTGTTTTTCTTTTATAAATCGCAAGAGCAGGTCTTGATCTATTTAGATATAACAAACTTTGATTGCATTTCGACGTACAGTGAGCGAACACTGGCCTTTTTTCCTGACCATGTTGGGTTGTTTTGGCCGTAATAGCAGAATCCCTTTAATTAACTTAAATTAATGAGTGGACCGTGCTCTGCACTAATTATTGACAGTCGTTCTACACCTGCCAATCCGCCTGGGGAGCGGCACCCAACGGGGCCTCTACCTAGCTGTCCCGTAACAGCATAATTAGTAAAAGTTAACTGCCAGCTCGAAACAACCCAACTTATATTTGAAACTTCATTCCAATTAATTTTCCCCGAAATTCATGTCTTAACTATGGCAATCATAAAAAATACAGTTAAGGTGGCAATCAGACACATTCATTCCATTGTAGATTTCATTCCCTTCCCAATTTCCAGCAGAATCCAAGATGTAAAATTCCGTGCTAAATCGAAACTGTTCCTTTATCAAATAAAATCATGCGACAAAACATTCATTTTCATTACACATACATCCACTACATATGGGTGCCCCTTTACTTCAGTCTATACCTCCGGTTTTGTTGTTTGTCATATGATCGGCAGTGTTTCTGCAGTTATACAGGTACCCTTTGTCTTTTAAGACTTTCAAGTCTTTTAAGATAGGAGGAAACTAATAAACAAATACTGAAAATAATTTTCGCTGGGCGATCTGGCACGTCTGTTCCAAACGTATGTTCCGCACCAAATAAGGTCATCGTTTGAATACTTGTTTAAATTAATTATTACAAACTGTTTAAGATTAACGCTAATTTTAGCTTACGAGTACAATAGTGAGCGGCCCTACTCTAAAGCTTTACAGAATTCGCTTTCGCTAGGCACCAAACAGTCACTTCTCGTTTAAGCATTTCACACCTGCCATTTTCCAGCCGGTCTAAATCCGTTTAGCATGGCGCCTGAACTGAGTAGATGTGTAAAAAAAGATTGACCCTCTTCCTCCCAAGGATTCTCGGAAAGAGGCTGTGAACAGTTTTGCGTTTTGGACCACAAAAGTTTATTAGAAGCACATACGGAAATGGAACTGTCATCAATCGATGGCGAATAAACAGCTCGACATTTCAAATTAAGCTTTGAAGGGACCCTGATGCTCCTGCAAACAGTTACGAGCCGTCAAAGTCAGACAAACAACGATTTTTTGAAAAACTTTCATTTCAGAAGTACTAAGATTATTAATTAGTTTCAGTAAGTATATGGAGTCTATAGTTGCAAACTGCTTGATCTCTTACCTTCAGCAAAATAAATTTTATTTCTTCGCTGCAGCATGGATTTCACAAAAATCGCTCCACCATTGGTCAACTACTGCAATGTTTAAACGATTGGACTAAAGCTACCGACTGTAACGAATGTGTCGATGTTAGTTACATGGACCTAGCGAAAGCTTTTGACAGTGTTTGACACGAAAAGTTGCTCACCAAATTAGCTGCACTTAAGCTTCCAAACTCTGTCATCGAATGGCTTAAAGATTATTTAAGCAATAGAAAACAATATGTTGAACTTAACGGAAACCGATCAAGTTTTGCTAATATAAGCTCAGGCGTACCACAAGGTAGTATTTTAGGTCCTATTTCATTTCTTATTTACATAAACGATAACCGTAGTTCAAAAGTATAAGTTAAAGTTATACGCAGAGACTCCAAACTGTACTTAAAAATCAAATTGAAATCGGTTACTCAACTTTTACAAGACGATCTCATTAGGCTTTCAAACTGGCTTATGAGAATGCAACTTGACGTTGCTGTTTCCAAATGCGCTGTTTTACACATTGGTAGTAATAATCCTCAACATGTATATCACATTAATAATCGCCCGCTGGAATCTGTAAAGCAGATCCGGGATCTTGGTGTAATTATGCAAACAAACTTAAAGTTTAATTGATATTATGCAGAAATTGTGGCCCATGCATATAGAACTGTAAATCTAATATTTAAATGTTTTGTTTGTCGTGATCCAATATTTTTGGTTAAGTTATTCAAAATTTATGTTAGACCTGAACTGGAATATGCTTCTGAAGTATGGTCATAACATTGTGTTAAAGATATTGATCTTATTGAAAATGTACAAAGGCGGTTCACTAAAAGATTGGCTGGTTTTTCTTCTTTAACCTGCTGCGAACGTTTGGCGAAGATAAACTTACAAAGTTTGGAAAAACGCCGTCTAGTAAAAGACTTAATTTTTACTTACAAAATTATTCATCAACTTGTTGATTTACCGTTTGATGATTCCTTCGAATTGTCCACTAATCCAAATAGTCGTGGTAATAACTTTAAATTATTCAAGAAGCGAGCTCGAGTAATATGTCGTCAAAACTTACTTCTTTTCAAATCATGTCTGTACAATTTGGAATAATTTACCCAGTTGTGTGGTGAATGCTGCTAATACCGCTGTTTTTTATGAAAATGCTTTTAACAACATACGACTTCTCTATATATGTGAAAGGCCCAGCTTACGTAGCCGGACAATCGGCTCTGCTGTGTCGTTTGAGTTGCTGGTCATTAGTATTATATTTTGGTACTACAATGCTTTGTTATTGTAATCCTGTACTCTGGCATTAAACATCGTAAAGAAAAAGAGCAATTCATTTCCAAAACACAGCCGGAAGTTCATTTCTTTAGCAACTATTGAACTTATTACTTCAAATTGTAGTGAGAGTATCTAAGAGAAAGGGAGCACGTGATCAGAGCTCCATCGTGCAACCGGTGTTTCCTCTTTGGAGCAATACCAAAAAATCACCACTTGTGCCAAATGGCCGCCACAGGCATAAAAGGGAACCTGAAGGGGCACAGATCTTTCCTACACAGAGGCAGACAGAGAGAAGATGAAGATCAACTCTTAGGTATAAGGACGAAGCTAGCCTAGTGATGATCTAACCTATCTCCGCCCAAGGGTACGTGAGTTCACTTGTGCCTCCTAAAAACAGTTGCCGTGGGGACAATTCAGATGTATCACTGCCACCCACGTGGGTTACTGCACAAACAAACAGAACCTTAATATCGGCGCAATTCTCACAATCGAAAATGCAAGACCAGGGCTCAGTGTGTGAGCTACCTTCCGGTTCGATGTCGACAGTCCAGACTTCAATCTTAGCACGATTCCACGGCTGAGGTACAGGTACATTAGAAGGTTACCTCCAAATGCTCAGAATCAACAAAAGAACTATCGTCGGCTACTAGCAACGGGGGACTGAACAAATATTGATTGTGTCACTCAGGAACTGATGAAATAGCAACGGATTCCTTGGCTCGCTGATATCACTAAAATCGCTAAGGTTACCCTCTTCTTCTCCAAAGATAAACTGAACTGGCTCCAGACTGACCCAATAAGCTTGATCTCGTCGACTCGGCGGCTCTAGTATACAATCCTATGCTAACTATCAAGAACTAATTTAATTAAGAGCCTTAATTCCTAATGAACTATTAACTAGCTACAGTGGCACTTAACTTCACAGACGAAACAGGCAGATAAAAGTATTACATCTGCTGGTAGCTACAATTGAACCCGTTCACCGCCTAAACCAACTATAGCTCTTAGATGTGGCCAGTCCCAAGTCCCAACTTTGAAACCTTGGGAGAAAGTTTAAGCGGAAACCAAAAACATTTTGATTTGATTAATATTCTAAAGTCGTTTTAGACTTTAGAATATTTTGAATACCTTTTAGTCGTTTTCTCATGACCCTTTATAGACTGCCTGATTCGCAGTCACACAACGACACACACATACTTTATTACGTTGTCGTGGGGGAGGTTCCCTATATGATCCATAAGTGTACCTGAAATGTGCACAAGTCCATCCGTCCCAGATCACGAATAGTCGCTAATAAGCCGCACCCTCAGAAAACTAACAACTATTCTATTCTCTGCTAAAAGGCTGGCCCGTTACGTCTGACAAACGTTTGATTTCAAAAATTTAAAGAGAGAGAACTTTGGCAGATTCAATCTTGGCACGAACAGTGAAACTGATCAAAGAATAGACAATTTGATAAACGGTTTGAGAATGCATTTTTATTACAAACAGTTAATAATATTTCAGTAAATGGTTTCGGCTAGATCGGATATCTTCAGATCAACAACCAACCCAGCTCCAAAATCCCAAATGCAGTCCGAACTGATAAAGGTGAGACCTAAGCCAGTTCAGGTAGCTCTCAGCAAGTCAAAGGCACAGGAACTTCCTGGAAACACTGCTAAAACCGGCAATGCAGGAGCATTTTGAGAGAGCGAGGAGGAGTCTTACGCACTTGGCAAGTTGCCAGGCAGATGCGAACAGATCAGCGAGAAGAACCTGGGAAAAGTCCAGGGGTGATCCAAAGATACACTCACACTGGATGGTCAACAGGGTGAACCGGGGAACAGCTGATATCCAGAGAGTAGTAGAAGAGACCGGAATCTGGCAACCACGTCAAAAGACCGAGAGACCGGGATCCCAAGAGAATCACGGCAGGAGGATCAAAAGCAGCAGAGCAGAAAGAGAGCAGCAGTAGCAGAGCCCGAAGGCAACTCAATCTAGAACTGAATCAAATGGGATGAAACCTTATTGGTTTTAACTATATTAAATATATATTCAGCTATATTAACTGGATTTCATAGGATCAAAAATTTGGAAAATTAGAATAAGCATGATTATCAGTTTCAAAATTAAGCTTGGATTTTTGAGACAAACACATGTAAGGCAAAATTTACACAAAAAAGGCAGTCAGCCTGGCTAGGCAATTTTGAACAATTCTGACATCTTATTTTGCGACTTTTTGAGCATAAATTAAAAACACACAAATCACAAACACGAAGAAAACGTACGCCATTAAAAGTTCCAACGAAGATCCCCATCAATGACAAGAACTCCTAGATTTCCTTCTCAGGAAATCCGGGGAAATCCAGCTAATATCAACTGATTTTAGCACATGCAAATACAAGCAAAGGCAATACGAAAAAGATCAATAAAACTAATTCTGCGAAATGCCTGCTTTTAATCTGACCTCAGTTTTGTTAAGAAGGGCATCCGTAGATCCTTTTAGATTACTTTTCAAATTCGCACTTACAAAACATTAAATCAAAAGCCAAAAGGGGAGTGGATCAGCTCAACCTAGAGGAAACTAATTGGAAAATAGATTCTGAAGCCAGCCCCAATTTGGATCAGCCATCCCTCCAGGAGATTCCCAAATCCCAACCTAGGGCCCAAGTTGGAAACATTTTTGTGGGGTAACCTATCTGGGGAGAGGCTGACGACTCTCCCAACCGACTCATCTCAGGTCGTGACAATTTACATGAGGAAATTTGTATTTGATTACCGACACAAGGAACTCCACTTTTAGTTGGGACATCTGTGACAGCATAGTCCAAACAAAAGTCGAAGAAATTTGGTCCTCAGAATTTTTTAATTTCTTGCAATCATCTTTTGATGACTGGCTGCCTTCGCATTTGTTGTCCTGTCATTGGTTTGTTTCTTGGGAAGAAGACTCCGCCTCATCCCAGTCTCATTAGAAATTGCATCTGGCCAATCAATCACCCAAGCTGTGCAACGTTTGGAGTCCTGAGGTCCAGTTTCATGCCTGAAGTAGCCCTAATGCTGTATATATAAAATATTATTTAGCTTTTGTTCAGAACTGACTTTGTCGCGAAATTCAATTCTATAGCATTTCTGCTGCGCAAGTAAGGCATTGGGAAGCAAAAGAATAGCCGAGGAAGAAGAAGAAAGCGAAAGATGAAGAAGATGAAAATCGTAGGGCCAACAGCCCAAGATTGAACTATAAAATAAACCTAGATGAAACTGTACATTAAACTACAATTAGTTATGACCCTAGGACTAAAAGACCAATAATAGGAACTTACTACAATCCTTAGTATTTAGACCATGGGGGCAGTTGTGCACTCATTTTTTTAGAGGGCTTCCCCCTCTATGACTTATGAGTCCACTATCAGTCCGTTAGGGAGGGACAGGGGGTTTTCCTCACATACACAATATCATCATCTTCACACGCAAAACTCTAGCAAGGCTCAAACTGGAGGGGTCCTGTGAGTGAAACCCATAAGCATGATGCTACAAACTAAAAAGGGGTCAAAATCAACTATTGTCAGATTCGTAGTGAAATTTGAAATGACAATAACAATAATTTTGTTAATTATATATAGTGCAATTACAAATTACCATTAATAAAACAATCAAACAATTATTTTACACCAGGCTCATTTTTTACCGGAAAATTCAGGACTGTACATTTTGATGGTCATTTTGGGAAGAATGCAAACGAATGACGACAAGTGGCACTATCGAACATATTACTGCAGACAAAATATTATACACAGTTCTACATAAGTCTGTAGGTAAGCTGAAATACAAATATAATTACAATTCCTACGTAGGTTGTTCCTGTCAAGATCATAACTCAGCTTTAACCAGTTAGGCTCTCTGGTCAAAGGTCAAATTTCAACTCTGACTAACAAATTTTACAGTGAGCCAACGAATTCAGAAAGCATTTCTGAAACTTTCTTGGGCTCCTCTTTCATGTAAGGTTACTTTCAATTCTTTAAATTAAGGTGTGCGAATTCTATTATGATAGTTTTGATCGACTGTTGTAGACACAGCCTACAGCAGTCAGAACAATCTATTTTGCATCATCAGAACAAATTGAAAACTGAACGGGCCGTGTACGAAAAAGTTTCTTGAGCAATTCTGATTGTCCCCTTTAGAACAAAGACATTTGGAACACTACACTTAGCTAAAAATTGGTGTAATAAATTGGTAAATCTCAATAATTTCCGTCAGCGAATTCAAAAGTAATACTCTGATGCTTTTCAACTCAATTCGCAGCACAACGAAAATGTCAGTTGCTGAATACACACACATTTTTCATTTTCGTCGCAGATGCATTTTGATTATTTTTATACCAAATTAGCAGAGTAAATCTTTCAGCCATCTATGAAGGGTTCTTCTATGTGTTTAGCTAATGCTCGCTACCGATTTGATCAAGAGTCTGGTAAAGCTTTAATCAATTTTACGGAATTATTATATAAAGGTTTAAAGCGATGAAAACTGGTGAAGTCTTAAGGTGGTGATTCCCTTTGGTCACATAAAGTTTGCACCATTATTACTCATTCATTACTTGGAGTTAAGAAGCCATTTTTACATTAAAATGCAGCGATACATTTGCTCTTTCTAATGAATACAACGAAACTAACTTTAGTTCTTGGAAATTATTTTACTGCATTTTCGAAATAATTTAATTTTCCAGATTTTTTGCAGACTAAACTAAATTTTTTCGTGAGGCATCGGCCACATCATTCGATTCCACTATCAAATAGCTGGGGACCCTTTTTTAGTTATTATGAAACCGCTCTTCGTTGTAAAGAAATTAGCTAAACTGTAAGCGCAACCTGGATTTTACCTACTTTTCCCAACTTTGGCAAGCGACAACTGTAGCTAGAAAGAAGCAATCGGGACAACTAAAAAAGGGTCTCTGGGTATTTTAGTGTAGAACACGTCCAGTAAGTGGCAACCATGTAGCTTGCATAGTAAATGCTCCACAATCGCTGGAAAAAATTTGGTCGTGTTTTTGCAAAAACTACAATTTCTATGATAGCAGCGTACGGGGTAGCAGTTAGAAGATTATACTGTCACGGATAATCGGTCTCGACGAGACCTTCAAATTGACACCCGTAGTTCAATTCTACGGCTTACGTAGCGCAAGAAATGGCGGATTATTTGATTTCTGCAAAAATGACAAGTTTTCAACGCCAAAATAGGAAAATCGACTATATCTCACGATAGAGAAAAGCTAGAAAGGTACTTCAAAAAGCAAAAATGTAGAGCTCAACAAGATCTTTCGAATGAATATAATCATAGCTCTGCAGCAGCTGCCTAACTGTCAAAACTTGACAAAAACCACCCTGAACGGAGACGTCGAATTTTTGAAGCGGGATTGCGCGGAGGGTGTTAGAATGCTAAAAGAACTTATTTTGGGAAGTTTCATCAAATTTCATCTTGATTTAAACTGTCAATCAACAATATGTGCCCAAAAGGAATCACCACCTTAAATCTAGGCTCTGACTTAACGTTTTAGTAAATGGTTTTGGCACTATAATAGAGATTAATAATACGAAGAAGAAGAATTCATAATTCGCGTTAATATAATTCATAAAAGCTTTAAAATAAGGAAATAATTTTTAGCTAATATAAATTAATTAGTGCCTTAAAATATAGTTTTAGGTTTCTCGTTTTAAAGGAAAAGTGCTCTGTGGTTTCAACATTACAACTTGCATTCTTTATGTATTCACTACCGGGACCCTTTCTATTTATACTTTAAACTATGTATTAGTGTTGACCATCATTTCAACCATTCTATTTCCAATTGGAAACTGCACTGCAGGATGCGCAATAAAGTCATAGGACTTAAACTTAATCTGGGAGCCCCAGCTATGGTCCTCAAGCCAATACCACTGATAGACTATGCAAGCAATGCTTCCTCTAACATGCTCCGTGTTCGCAAATAACAGTCTTGACTGTCACCCACTGTTAAAGCGATGGATGCATGAAATATTCTTAAATGAATTGTTCAAGACGCTTATCACTGAATTCGCCCTGCTGCTGGCGGTTGCAGGTTTTTATTGACTATTCAAAGTGGCACGACCACGACAACTATTATTTCACTTATTACTAATAGTCTCACATATTATACATAAAAGTTGCATGTAAATTAATTTATATAAAGTCAGACACCCGAACTTCAAAACTTTCGAAAAATTGAAAACTCCGATAGTACTGTTAACTGGCACTAGGTTGTGTTACTATCTCCAAGCTCGTTGGAGCTCAATGAAATAACCAATGGTCATATCACAACTGTTGAATCCTCGTTTCTGACACAGAATGAACATTTTTGCGCTATACGTTACATGCATATGTGATATGCGTATGCGTACCCATAAATATGTTTATTAAACATATTACAAATCTCTTTCGCCACCATATTCAAATCCACTACATCTATATCCTCCACCACCACCATCTCCTTCAGCTTCGCTCCTTCTTGTCCATGTAGGCACCTCCGCAAAACCCAACACATTACTATCATGCTCCACAACCGCCACAACCTCCACATCCACCTCCGGTGCCGCCGCCTCCTCCTCCTCCTCCTCCGCCGCCTCCTCCTCCTCCTCCTCCACATCCGCCTCCACCACCTCCGCCACACCCTCCTCCTCCTCCTCCTCCTCCTCCTCCTCCACAGCCTCCACCGGCGCCACACCCTCCTCCACAGGTGGCGCCTCCTCCACTAGCGAAGCCTCCACAACCCCCTCCTGAGCTTCCCGCCACACCTCCACCACCTCCTCCGCAGGCACCTCCACAACACCCTGCACCGGTGGCAGCATCACAGGTCGCACTTGTGCAGCCACCACCTCCGCAAGCGCCACCTCCGTCAACTGGGCTACCAAACGTACCCTCAATCGCACTACACTCATCAACACCTGTTGTTGGATGGCCGGACAGTAGTATGGCAGCGTGAATTGGCGACATACAACCGGCACCCGGGTAGACACCGCCACCAGCGAGGAAGTAGCTACTGGAGGGGATGGGCTTTCCATAGCCCACTGCCTTGAATAGTGGCCACTTGTGACAGGCAATCCAGTTGCCCTCTTCGGTGTTTGAAGTTCGGTGAGGGTCGGGATTGCAGAGAAGAAAGAGTACAGATGCAGACATCATGAGGGCAATGTGTTCTGCGACATCCAGCGTACTAACCACCAGCTTTCCTTCACGGAAGTTTGGATAGCTGTCTAAAATTGAACATACACGTTTTACTTAATTATATATTTTTCTTCCCGGACCATGATCACTACCTGATCGCAAAGGGTGCTGCTGGTAACAATACTCCTGGCCAACATTAGCAGACTCACCAAATAATTTGAGGCAGAGCATGTTAAAATTAAAACGCTGTTACACAGCTATTGTACTGGGCACTTACTGTTGAATTTTAGTGAAGGGGACTTTGGTCCCAGCGGCAGAATGAAGGTGAAGGGCAGAGAGGCTTCGTCTTTCACCATGAATATTTTTCCAAACAGTTGTCCCGGGCGTCCTTTTTCTGTCTTTCCTACAGATTCAACTAAAGTCACAAAACAACTAAAATATTGACGTGGTTGTGAACTTAACAAGTTGCTGCAAAATCTACATTGTTCACAGAAACGACAAAGCAAGAAATAAAAGACTATTTAAATCGGCACAAACGCATGCGGATGAATCGATAAGATCTTCTTAGGCAAACATTAGCCATGCATTGACAAAGTCGTTATGTTCGACCCCTTTCCTTGAAAGCTTTCTAATCGTTTACTTCCAAACGTTTGTACCGCATAAGCCAAGCATTATGGAAGAGCCTATTATGGAGAGCATTATGGAAGAGCCTAACAATAAAAATCTGCCAGAAGAGAAAGTAAAGAATTGGCCAGCATTCTTAGTTTTAGCCGCGTACATAAATATGTCCTTTTGATGCATAAGTGTCTTACCTCTTGGTTTAAATCCTTCCCATGAGCATTTCAGTACCGC
Organism: Trissonchulus latispiculum; assembly: GCA_030248195.1. Lineage (NCBI taxonomy): Eukaryota > Metazoa > Nematoda > Enoplea > Enoplida > Ironidae > Trissonchulus > Trissonchulus latispiculum. The sequence goes on along the minus strand of JASAND010019689.1, from coordinate 11,073 downwards.
CCAGTTTCCATGCTTATTGTGAACTGTCATGGCACGTTCGTGCGGCAAATCCAGTGTCGGAATAGAACTCTAAATTCATCAAATATAGGCATTAATACACTTGTAGCAGCGTCCTATGATCTTTAAGTTATTTCCTTTCTCGTCTTCATAAAGAAATCAGAACTGAAGAAATTTCTTAATTTCGGAATCAATCCAAATCTAATCTTGAGGATCTTTTAAAGCTGTGAAGATTTCAGAGAAACTAGTACTCAAGTTTTGCCACCGTGCCATTATTTTCTAAAACCTGAGAGGAATATACTTCAAAAGGCTTCAGAACTTTTACCGAAAAACCCTTCTTACATACACAGTTTCGGCACCAGGTATAGGAATACCCACAGTCTGACTGTGGTGTAAGTCCTGACGTCCTGGCAGAACATCTGGCCCTGTCAGGTGTGAGAAGGCCAACAGGTGGTGACGAGTGTCGTAGACCAGAACCAATGACAACAACCACTCGGCACAATGAAATATGTGAATGGTATAGAAATTCGGCGTTTCTCCGACTCCGTTTGGCTCTGCTTCTTCTTCGAATCTGAAATATGAAAGACCGGACAAGACGTGACAAAACTCCAAAGTATGAAAAACAAGTTCTGACGAAATAACTAGGCATGGGCACGGGTCCAAAAATTTGGACCCGGGCACCCGGTACTACCCGAAGCCCTATGATAATTGCGACACTACCCGGGTACCCGCGCACTTTCGGGTACCCGGAAAATTTTTAACCAATTTTTCGGTTTTGGCCATTTTGAAATTTTACTTTTTTCAGGGGTCTTTATTCACATTGAGCTTAGATTGGATAAAGTTTTATTCCTAAGTTATTTCAAAGGAGTTTTAATGACATAAATGGATTATAAGGACTTTCAATTAATTGTAACGGTATCAGAAGCTGATGCTGATACACCCAACATTGGTTTTTATTTTATAACCGCGCTCAGACCAGCAATTTTCTGAGTTTCGTACCACCGTTGCGCATGTGGCATTAAAGAGAATCACTAAACTTTCAAGATCATGTCAGTCACTATTGACACCATCTAATGGTTCCTAGTATTGTTACTTACAGTTTTGAGAACAACGCAGAGCTGTGGTAAAAGTCACTGATTTGATGCGAACAGTTTTGTTTGTGTCTGGTGAATTTTAAGTTTTAATTAATTCATCGACTTCCGCATATTGCTCCAGCAGGAATTTAAAGAAAGAAAAAATTATTAGAGCAAGGTAAATTTAATATTTGAAAAACAAATCTAAAAATAGAAAACTATAAGATGTTTGAAAAATACCAGGACTAATTCCTCTTCCCATCATATGCGTTTTTCGGTTGTAGTATCTTTTTATAATAGTAACTTTGATAATAAGCTGAAAAATCTTCGGTGGTTACAAATTTTCTTAGCCAAAAATTTTCGGTGTTTAAAAATTTTCTGAGCCAAAAAGTTTCTCTCTGCTTAATCCAGATTAATCCGGTTTTATCCAGTTTATACCGGTTTTATCTGGATATCGGGTACCCGGCGGGTACCCGACTACAAGTGCCCATGCCTAGAAATAACCTTAAAAAACGCAGGCAAAGATTGAGGGTCGATCGATGTGACCTTAGACAGTACTTCGGGTAAGCACCGAGCTTATAGCAATAAAAACAGGATTGCACCATCCACGTTCAATTCTGTTAGGGAAATCTCTCCCAAACAATGTCTATTACTCATCAGATATAAGTTTGATCTGATGTCAAAAGTCTATTCACATCTTCGGTTGAATATAATTAAAAAGGTTTTTAATATTTAGCAGCACAACCGAACTGCGATTTTGATATAAAGGTGGTTAACGCAGGCAAAATGCAAAACTCACACCTTTTCTTCCCCTATGGCAAATCTTCCCCCCTCACCTGAAGGCCGAAAACCACATATGCTTCGGCAATTATGTTTTTCCAATATCCTTTTTGAGGGCACATTGACGACATAGTACCAACTCTTGAGTTGACAGGGTTCGGGGATTGGTCTTTTCGTAGCAGGTGTTCGGATTAAACACCAACTTCTGGTTAATCATGTACAACCCGTCCAGCGTTGCTTTGGCAACTTGCCCAGAAATCCCGTCTCCTTCCACCGTTACCATTCCTTTGGCTTTGGCTGCATCCAGAGCTAGCAGCTGAATCTCATTTCCGCTACCAAGAGCACCCTTAACAGTTAGTTGATTTTTCTTGGTCCTAAAGCAACCACCTTTGTCATACATTTCTAGGAGAATCCGAATTGTCCCCGGATCGTCAGGTTTTCCCGAAATATGAGTCTGAGATTTAGGGCTCATTGCCAAATCTAGGCTTAGCTTATTTCCCGGAAGTTGGCGTGGAATGGAAAGCCTTAGCTTAATTTCCGACGCCTTGCCGTCACTAATTAGTGTGAGTTTGGCAAACTTTCGTCGTTGTGGTAAAGGTGCAACGGATAAGCATTGCGCCTGAAACCAAGCGTTGGTTGTTACCAACTTCGGTAGCTCTAGACCCATTTGGCTTGGGCTTGGGTGCCCATGATACATGGACCCACGTCTTTGCCAGGAGTCAGAAAAATGACTATCCCAAAGCCTTTTTGTTTCTTCGTGACCTTCAGACAGTTTGGAGCCGGCATGGCGATTTTGATCTTCGTCATCGTGGTTCAACAGAAAACCCAACCTTCTTATCATATCTTGGTGATAGTGCAACGGATGCAGTTGATGTGTGTGCCACATTAGATCAATGTCGTAACAGGGTGTTAGAAATTTCTCCGGATAAAGTTTGATCAAGCAAAGATATTGGGAATATCGCTGGGCTGTATCAAATAGGTATCCCGCAGAGCGAAAATGTGGCAACGAAATCTGAAAGTTGAAATCCCGTTGTCGATGCGCAGCTGCTTTCAAATTGTATCTGGATTTCTGTCGATACGAAATTCGAGACCTCGACTCGGAACTAAACTCAAAGGGTTCGTTGGGGTAAAATTCGGTCCAAAGAGACTCTGATTTAGGTAGAAGCGATTCGCGTTCTTCCAAACCGTGAACCTTGTGATCTATAACGGTGCCAACAATTTGCAGGCAATCTTGGCGATAGTTGAGCGGCGAGAGCATGTGAACGTGCCACACCCAATGAACGTCCAACGGGGGTAGAATCGAGGTATCGTCAACTGTGGCTTGAAGTGGTAACCAAAGCGTTTCATAACGTCGAATCGCGCTTTCGAGAACGGAATCAGAGAACAATTCTGGATTCCGGCCGATTAATGATAAGAATTGAGCTTCCTTCACGGAGGCTTCGATTAGGTTCAGAGACAGCGGTTCCCCCGAAAATTGTTTCAATATATCATCAGCTGTAGTCACTGGCATTTGGAAATCTATTTGAATTAAAGCAGAAAGAGTTGTCATATATATATATACATACATATATATATATATATATATATATATATATATATATATATATATATATATATATATATATATATTATATATATATATATATATCTATATGTATATAGGTTTATATATATATATATGTCACGTCCCAAACCCGAAATTTCACAAAACTAGTTTTGTGAGGCTCAAACCTCACAAAACCCGTTCTGTGATGCCATTTCTCACAAAACTAGTTCTGTGAGGTCACTTTCCTCACAAAACCCGAAATGATTGTAAACTCAATGTTATATTGCTATTTTAACAGTTTATTGTAATGTCTTACAATTCCATGACTTCCTGATTTTCAATGAAATTTTTCAACAACAAATTTCCATCAATTCAAATTCTTAAAAGAATGTTTTTACTGGTTCCAAAATTGCAAATTACTACTTTAGCTATTTAATTTACTGAAATATTAAGCTTTCGATATTTCGAAAGCAAAGCACCAATTGAATTGAATTGAAAAAGTGCTCCTTCGTCGCATGTAAAATACATAGGAGTCTTCGTTGGCAGGTTGTATACTCCATATGCTGATAACGCAAACTGAGCATTTAAGGGCGACAGTGATGATAATTTTCGAAGAATATAATTTTTTTTGAATTTTTCCAAATTTTCTGTCTTTCATCACCCTGTGGGTGATTTATTTGGTAACAGCCGCTCCCCACCAAAATTATTTTGAGAGCGGACGCCCCCCCACACCTGTCTCCCTTTTCCATTAAAAGGTCGCTCCAATGAAAATTACAGATGTTGTCTTGTAAAAACTACAGGTTTGGTATCTGATATAGGCTTGTCGAAAAAAATAAGGTTTCTTTAGTATTTTCTAGAGGAAACTCCTGTAATTCTTGCTATTCGAGACCCCGGTGAACAACAGTTATGATTGTGGAAAGTACAGGAAGCTCCGATAGTGACTGACCGCACAGGAGCACTTTTGTAGAAAACTACAAGAATTCCTGTAATTTCTACAGGAGTCTTTTTAAGAGTGGACATTTTCCTCTATCAGATGGTATTACACAATCCACAAATAAACTAAATCAGGATCTATCGATATCCTAACAAGTTGAACATTCGGTTGTTCATAAAGACTGCTATTTTTTGAAAAATACGAACGAAGGTGATTACAACACAGCAAAAATAAACAGAATGCCTTGACTACTAGAATAGATTGTCTTAAATAACAACATTAAAACTAGTCCAGCTAGAACTGTTATAACAAAATTGGTGCTAAAAATTAAACTTCTTCTGCCAAAAACGTCAATTTTTGACGCAGAAAGTCTTTAATGGCTCAATAAAATATAAACAAACTCTTGCGCCGGAGGCATTTTGTTGAATCTGGAATTTGAAGATTGTTGATGTCAGAAAATTTAAACTTAAATTTCACTTCTTGAATTGGAACCTTAGGAAAATACTTCTTGAGCCAAGATATTTCTTTTCTATGATTCAGCCAGAATTTAAGCTGAGGTTTCAGTGTCATAGGCTTGTAGCATTATAGACCAATTTTGCCCTTGAGACATGAAGACGCTTATTATTCCGCCGCTCGAATTAGGCGTAAAATTAATGGACCCGTGTGCTATCTAAGCTAGGGACAGTCCACGCTGAAGAACTGTTAATCCACTTATAGCCGAGAAAAGAGCGCGAAAAACCGGTGCGAGGTACTCCACTCCATTTGGATATACCAACACTTTTGTAATGTGGTCCGCCTACCGTCTGCGAGGGAGTATTGGGTGACAACGTGTCATGTACTCAAAATGGATCACACAACTTTCCGAGTTTGTCTATGATCCCACCCCATCTGCGCTTGGGGCTTGGAGCGTCGAAAGAGGCTGTGCTCCTCTGCCCAGCAGTTAATGGATATTTTACTTTTTTACTTTTACTAAGCCGAAGGCCAAGAAGGTCAAAGGTGTCAGCACCCAGCTTCCCATTTTGGGACAGTATTCAGGCTCAGAGTCATTTAGCTGGCTAGCTATGACTAATGGGGGTAAACTACGGTTAGCGGCTAGCGACCTCATATAACCTCTTTGCTGATTAGCCCGGCAATAACAGCTTAACAAGAGCAGGACACTTGTGTATTACTTAAATTCAATGAATAACTTAACAGCAGGTCTACTTTTTATTGTTTCAAACCTCCAATCGTTTTGATAGTTACTCTTGGAACTGCTTAGTTGGTGCGCGAACTGAACAAAAACCGGTCAAACTTTGGCCGTTTTGGCCAACTTTGCTTTACTGTTAAATGTGAGCTACTCCAAAGTCTATTTTTAACTAATTGTTCGCTTTGTTCACTACTCTTGAGTAGAAACCGATGCTTTAATTCCCCTAATTACCTAATACTGACTACAGTTTCGAACCTTCATTACTTGGTAACTTTGTGATTCCTAAATGCTGTGAATTAAACGCCAAAAGCAATAATACGGAATTAGTGTACAGTTGTTTGCGTTAACTTTACTACAGCTTATGATGAACTTTTGTAACTTTGGTAGGTAGGTGCACGACAAGCAAGACTACATAAGCTATTCCTTTTATTAAAATTTAACCGTTTACAATACAGTCGAAAATGATAATTTGGGAAAATCTACATCAGTTAGTATGCATGAGTTTATCAAGATGAGTCTACTTCAAGAGGAAGGAAGCCTTGATGCAGGACAGGGTCTTGCCAGAGCCATCGTGGATGTTGAGGGTCATCCGGTAGTAGGTCTGAAAAGAAAAGAAAAAATTAAAAACCAAAAGAAAATAAAAATAAAAAATGACAGATCACATCGTAAATAACAAACTCTAACATTTTTTCGGTCTACCCTAATCCTTTGCTTCTCGCGTCGCACTTGTGCCAAATATTGGCATTATATACGCTAAAAGGCTAAACTCAGTGGAATAACTGCCATAGTTTCACTGACCGAAGTAGCAGCGTGGTTAACGTTCACGATTACGAACCAGTCAAATCTGGTTCGATCCTCCCCTAGACATTGTTCTTCAGCTCTTTTAATTCCCTTTATCTCTTTTCAAGCTTTGGCATTCCTGCAATTTCAAGTTTTCTTCTGGACCGTTTAAACCTTGATTCAAACGAAGGTAAATGAGATTAAGCGCAGCAGTTGGTTTTCAAACAAGAATTAAACTACTTGAATTCAACTTTATATGCAGTCAGTCGAGCTTGCTTTGGGCGGTGCTACTGAGACTATGCCCGCTGAGCGTAGGCCGATAACCAAACGTTAGTGCGGTTGAACAACTATTGCTTTCTGTCCGTGACCTTCGTCTCTCCGCCTCTTTCACACCAGTTTAAACTAACTGCAGATGCAGAGATCATAAATTGCTCCGCACCAGTGGCAAACTGCTCAGAAATAGTCAAAAATAGGCTTACGTTGGAGGCCAAAGTCTCAATGATGGAGGCAAATGGACTGAGGTCAACACTGATGTCGTTCTGCTTCACTCCGGTGACGAAGGGGCAATTACCAGCCAACTTGCAGGCGTCCAAGTTCTTCCTGAAAAAATAAAAATAAAAAATAAAATAAATAAAAAGAAAAACTAAATACTGTTTAGGCTGATACAAATAGGGATATGGACATATTCCTATGTTTAGATTTTTAATTATGCAGGTACATAATTTTCAATCGCGACTCAAAAAGGTGAAATTAATGCCGCAACCAGCTAGCTATTCGGATAAACTAGACTAAAATTTTTCCTGATCATAATATTTATATTAACTACATAGCAACACGATAACCTTATCTTTAAAGGGTTTAGCTGTAAACAGCTGTCAAAATTTCATTTGTTACATCATTTTTCATCTATTAATTCTAACTTAGGATTTTGCTAACTTTGCCTCTAAATAAAAAGCTACAGTGTCAAGGAGTGTCTTACAGTGGAATTGGGATAGAGTGGAATCCACACTTCCAGAGAAGACTTCCGTAGTACTCCAGTCCGACATCGATGTAGGCCTGGTCCACCTGGGGTCCCTTGTTGTTGGCGCTGAAGCTCAGCTTGACTGGGACCTTGGGGTCGGCCGGGTAGGGGTTCATGGCCACAGAGCTCAGGTCCACAACAATCGGAGACCCGCTGGCTGAAACAAGGATAAACAATAACTATTGAACAGAAGTAAAACGTTTTCAGAAAATGAAGATCATCCTGATAACTTTGTACTTGACAACTATGCGGATATAAATTTGGTAACTAAGTCAAGCTTAATCGAGAAAAGGGCTTTTAATTAGTGTTTTTAGTAAATTTTCTTTTCTCATCATAATTTTTAACACAATGTCAGCTTTTTAGCAATTTATTTTTAGCTTCATTTGAAGGAATGCATCGTTCCCATCAGGACTCGTTTGTTGTGTGTTGTTTTGTGTTATGAGTTATGACCCTCAATATGCGCAGGGGCAGATATTTTGAAACGTATTATTTTACCTTAAATTTCTGGAGTTCCCGCTGAAATTGTTTCAAAGAATAAGGGCGACAATAATATAGGAAATATAAGTCCCCGCTTACGGCGGGGTAATGGCTCAGTGATAAAGTTGATCAAAGTGAGCCCGTTTTTAATTATAATCTGTTGCTAAAGTTTGGTAGGGGCGATTTAGCTCTGAAAGTCAAAAACCTAGAGCCTACGTAAGTATGGCTTTGAAGACAAGTTGAAGAGTGTAGCAACTTACAGCAATCCTCAACATGCAGTTTGGTGTCGGGTGGGTCGCAGGAGGCGTAGCACATGGCCACGGCGACAGCGGCAGCAAGAACGAGACGGAACATCGCGGCTAGGGTCGTTGGAGTGTCGTTAGAATGCAAACGAATGAATCTACATCGCCAAGACGGGCCATATTTATAGTCGGGGGTCTGGGTGCAAAGTACTTTCAGCTGCCAACGCTCTCAGAGCCCCCGGTTGATGTAATAATCCTTTTCTGTAAAAAAGTTACGAAAATGAGAATGGAACTGATAAAGTTGATGCTTAGTCAGTATGTACCAAGCAAAAACATATGGGACCTATTTTCTGTATAATGTTAGCGATTAATTTTAATTTGTGCTGTAAATGGTCCATTATGCATTAGTTCATTAGCAGAACAAGGTCAAAAATTTTTGCTTAAATTATTGAAAATAAAACAAATTTTATGCCCCCTCCTTAAGCTTGAAAGTTATTATTATGTCATAATACTTTTGCTGTCGCTAACAGTAGCTATGAAAGTTCAGCTTAAAACAAAAGCTGGTTTAAACGTCAAAGTTTGGGTTTTTCTAAAATTTCAACAAAAAGGTTCAAACTTTCGCATGAGAATGCCAGGATCAGTTGCAGCTGTTTTTGTTGACTTTGAAACCCACTATCATACCAGTCTCTGTAAAAACTGTTATTCTTAGCATTAATTTATGCAGGATGGAAAGACAAAGTGTAAACAGCAAGTCTGAAAGAAAAATGCTACAGAAAAATGCTGTGTACCCGAAATTATTAGTACAAAATTTATGCCAACTTATTTATAAGTAAATTTCATAAAATTACATTTTGCAATTAACTTTACCCGCAATTAATTTATGGTTAATTAATTGATTAATTAATTGATTAATTGCAATTAATTAATTGGATTGGTCTCAGGCTTGAACATAGCTCATGATACCCTACTGTAAACAAGACAGTGCAAAGCGATACACTGTCTTACCTTCTACCTTACAGCACGGTGGTTTAATGGTACAGTGTCATTCCAACCAGGGGCCGGTTCCATAGAACTTGCCCAATACTCGACTCCACAACTAGACTTATGCAAGTTGTCGCGAATAGTACGTCAAGTGTTCTATAATTCCTTCCTAGTCGAGCTGCTCTCGAGTTTGAACCAGTGTTGACGAATGGTATGAGATCCCATGGGATGGGATGGGAAGGGACTCAGATCTCGTCCCATATGGGATGGTAGAATTACTTGGGACTAAATCCGCTTTGATAGTGGAATACCAAAATTTTGAATTTTGAATTTTGACTTTTGATAATTGTTTCAAAAGCATAGAGATTACTAGGTGCATCAACATTATTGTTGCTGTGTTTAGCCGAACCATGAATTTGATATCGGATTTGACTAAACTCTATTTAGATGCATGCTTTCCGAGTCTACTGCTGCGTGAACGAACAGCTCCTAGCGCAATTTATTTTAGCTTACAGCTGTCAGCTGGAGCTACGCGTTTTTCCTGCTCCGCCTCAGCGCAGCAGGTCTCTTATGTTTGCTCGGCCCGGGCCCCTCACATGCATTTTGCTTGATAAAGATATTCCTCGCCGTAAATGCGTGTGAATAATGGTTTAAGATAGGGCTTATATGATTTGCGTGTGAAATTTTGTCTTTCATTCCAAAGAACTTCTTTTTCCGATTCATGTAGAAATTATGCATGTGTGCTTGCTCATGTATTAATGGCAATTCCAAAATCGCAAAGTCTATTCTCTGCTCTGATTGATGACTCATATTTAAGATTAAGCTTTTTAACAGCTCACCAACAATATTATCTCATATGCATGAATCTGACCGAAAGAACTGCTAACATGTAATGCTGAATTCTTTCAGGTTTTCTGGCGATATAAAAGTAAATTTCTCAAGCTTTAAAAAATGTTCAGACAATGTTTTGCACGTATATTTTCTGTAGTAAGTAAGTGGGAGCTCCTTATAAAATAATTAGCTGCGCAGCAGGTTTACAATTACTGAAAATGTCCGTCCAGCGAACACTTTTTGCACAAAATATTGCTTGTTGATTCTTAAGTAGGTGGGATTTACTGAAAAATGCATTCAGGCAAGAGGCTAGAAATGGTTCTTTGTGAATGAAATCAAACTGAAACTCCGACTGAAGCTAGAACTGAAACAGAAATTATTTTGTGTTGAAACTTAAAACGCTTATCATAACTGAAACTAATAAAATTTTCTTCCGCCAATTGAAGCTGAAATTATTTTTGAACGCCGACAAAACACTGGAACTGCTCCTAAAATCCCTTCTGAAACAACTCTTGGGGCCTTTTCAAGAAAGGGTAGATTAGAGTTAAAATTAACTCGATCCTTTTCATGAAAGAGTTAAACGAGGGAAACTCAAGCTTGAGTGGAGTGAAAGCGAGTTAAAACAGTCAATTTTAATTCTACTCTACTCTACTGTACTCTACCCTTTCTTGAAAAGGCCCTAAGTGATGGACACCTTGTTATCTCATATCCGGATATCAGACTATTTTACCTGAGTGGTAGACATCCGGATATCGGGATATTCAGCTATTCGCCTATTCAAAACTGCAGTTCAAAAATTTTTCAGCTTCAAATTTAAATTTTTATTTTTCGGTCAATTTGGTATTAAATTTCAAGCTTATTGCAAGCAGCATGGAAATCTAGACTACATAAATAGTTTCAAGAAATTTTTGCAAAGTTCAGTTTAGCAAAGCGATTCAAATTTAACTTATGATGGTCCAGTGCCAGTCTTCAGCCTACCGAAGCTCGTCTCGTATATTCTAATATTTGCGCAATTAAACAGGGCTTAACTCATGGTCCGGTGTCACAGCCTAGTCTTTCCCCCGGCTGATCCCCCCCCCCGGTAAAATTGGCCTAGGCTGATTTTCACCCTCGGAAAAATTAGCCTAGGCCCACCCACCCCCCCCCCCCCCCGGAAAATAAGCCTAGGCTAATTTTTCCGCTCTTACTTTTCCCCCCGGAAAAATCAGCCTAGGATCATTCATCC
>JASAND010019688.1:0-27243 GCA_030248195.1 Trissonchulus latispiculum | reverse complement strand
GTTGGCATATAAGCATCAGTGTTTATAAACGATTTGATTGGCTTGGGAATATTGAATTGACTTCGGTTTCGTTTTGTTGACTTTATGTGGTGGCCTTAAATGTGTACTTGGATGTAGCGGTGGAGAAGAAAACATTTACGGACAGCTTTGCAAAATTAATGTTTATGCGTCGTTATTCATGCAAGCCATTTCAGTGTTGGATTAAAAGTAAGCAAAAGCTAAATGAGCGTCAATATGAGCCAAAGAGAAACGTAGCGGCTCATATTAGCCGTTTACATCTTGTCCTCTACTTATTTAGATGTTGGCTCATATTAAACATTTTAAATCATGTCCTTGACACATTTAAATTTTGACCATCATAGCTCATTAACTTTTTCATGCGACTGCAAGGAGCATTTTTCATACTTGTATATATATATGTATGTATGTATATATATATATATGTAGAGGTCAGGCCCGCACCCAGGATTTTGAAAAGGGGGGGGGGGTCCAAGGTAAAACCTAACGGTGGGTCTGGGGGGCGGAGCCCCCCAGAAGTGGAAGAATTTTTGCATTTTTGCCAGAAAACAGTATATAGAAATGCGAAAAGTGAATTATCGCGCCGCAGGCTCGAAAATTTTTTAAAAATAGCTATTTTTGCCATAAAAATAGCAAAAATTTTCCATATTGTCATCCCAAAAGGGGGGGTCTAGACCCCTTGAAACCCCCCCCCTGGGTGCGGCCTTGGTAGAGGTTTAGATGCCGTGCCATTTTTATTGTCAAAACTTTCTCGGTGTTTGAGAAAAATTCCAGTATGCATCTATGTTCCACAAGTAAATAAATCCAAACTTAGCACATAAATCTTTCTTGGGTCATAGTTATATCTTTGTGTTGACGAGATTATTTGCTTTTTTACTATATAACGTGTTTTTACGTATATATATACAATAGCATTTTTGACTTCAGATTTTTCGAGGTGGTTATGAATCGGTCAGTGAACGAGGCGGGGTCCTCGCTCGAGCTATCAAATTGGAGTCTTTGATGGGTGGCAGGGTAGCTGCGAAAATTTTCGGATGCTATTTTGGTGAGCTGTGGCTTGCTTGCTTAATATTGTATGTTACACGACATAATTATTTACAATACAAACGGTACTTTCTTTAAATTTATGTACGTATATACGTATGTATAGCCTGGGCTTATTCTAGGACTTTTTCTTTGGAAGTAGGAGGGAGCTTGCTGGAGGGGGTGTTTCTTCAGAGTCCGAGCGGCAAGGAGTGTGGGGAATGGAATTTTACTTACTTACTTAAAAGTGCGCTGCTTTTTTAGCTTGCACTGTAAATGTTAGCTTTTATCAAAAAATTAGAGCCAATTTATTAAAACCGTCTGTGAACATTACTGTTAGGTGTCAGCGTAAAATACATGATGCATTTTACAGATATAGAAATTATGCGCTCACTTATTTAGGAGTTAATGGTGTCAGCGTTAAATACTTGCTACAATTGAGGGCGACACTTTACACGTTGAGGTGTCAGCGTGAGCTACTATCACCCAGAAAAATTTATTTCAACGACATTAATAATGTTATGCTAAATTTTATTATTTTGCCATGACTTAGAAATCAGTCCCCACTCCCCCCAAACTTGGGTACCTCCCCCCAAGAAGCACCCCTCCCAGGATACGGGCCTTCCCCCACAGAGCCTAAAAGTGTCCGAAAAAATAGGGTTTGGGGGTACATTTTCATGAATTTTTCTGGGTTCGCCGGATTTTTAGACCTTTTATCATTTTTAACTTTAGCTATTTTAAGCCGAATTTTAGGTTAAAAATAGTGCAAGTTTTAGCTCAGAATCAAAAAATAGCTTTTTTGTCGAAAAATTTTTGCCACCCAGAAATCGGTGACCCGATTCCGCCCCCCCCCCCCGGAAATTTTGGCCTAGCAAAAAGCCAAAGCCAGCCATGCCAGCCATGATTTTGTTGTCGACCTATTCTAGATTCTGAGTCGGTGGGTTTTGATGGCAGGGAATCCTATGGTCTGTATCCACTGGAACAGGATGGATTTATCAGTGCCCGGGATGTGATCATCTCCGTCTGGTTGCGCACCACTGCGCCCCACGGCGTCCTTTTGTCTACCTTCGGCACTCAGGGAGATGCCGTGGTACTGGAACTGAAGGGCGGTATGCCCTGTGTCAGCTTTGGACTGGGTATGTATAGCTGCTTTTTTTGTCTGATGTTTTTTCTGATGATTTGGTTTTGCTTTTGCTTTTTAATAACATTATGGCTAGGTTTCATTCAACACCATCATTTTGTGCATTTTTTTTGGGGGGGGGGGAAATCCTGGCAAAATTTTTTGTTTGAAAATCCTGGCAGAATTGGAGCTATCAGATCACTCAGCCAAAACTTCAGAGCGCCTGATAAGCTTTGGAGTGGGGTTGGATTACCACGTACTGAGTTTTATTTTATTGGTGCGACTTTTACTACAACAACTGATTTTCAATTCACATATTATCTTTTAATACTGTTGTTGTTGATATTACGATATTATGCCATTTCCTGCACTCTTCATCTGTATGTGGGGTTTATTATTCTTTCTGTATGTTGTATGTCATTAGGTATATCGTATACTAGGGTAAAGGTTTACCCCAGGAGATATCTCCGTCCCGCCACAGGGCATGGGGTGCCGGTGCTCATCCCGGATTCTCAGCCGCAGAGCCAGGAGTGTCACCTCAGCTGATGACTGCATCCGTGGAAGGGGGGGGCGGCCCTTCTACACATACTCGTGTCCACTGTAGTGGTACCCATTTATCGACCAGTTAAGGATGGATAGCTGGGTTGGCTACAGTCGAGAAAGCTTTGGTGGCCTCAGAGGATCGAACCACCGACCGTAAGATCGGATGTTCTGACCAGCGCCTTAGCGACCACTCGGCCATCCCGACCCGTATATATATACTGCTGTTATTTTGACGTTTAGGCGTCGTGGCGGAGGGTCACCGACCCCTTCTACGTCAATTTAATGCCACTATGGCCCTGAACGATGGCCGGTGGCATCTCCTTCAGCTGCAGCTGCGCTCCAATCATGCCTGGCTTCTGATCGATCACGTGATCATGGCGGACCGCTATGCCCATGGCATCGGGACCAAACTGGACCTGGAACAGGAGGTGAACTGAAGTGAATGATGGGGGGGAGGTTGCCAGAAAAAATCGTCGATTTTTTCGACAATAGCATTGATTTGATTTTTTTGCTACTTTTCCTTGGGGGGGGTGTTTGTCAGAATAAATTCGTCGATTTTTTCGACAATAGATTTGATTTGATTTTTTTGTTACTTGTACTCGACTCCTCCTCATAGACAATTCTGTACATGCTTACTTATCTCTGTTGTATGTCTGTTTATTGCAGTTAAAGTATTAGAGTTATTGATTTGCTAAAGACTTAGAGCACTTATTATAAAATTAAATTTAGACAATTTAACACGTTCAACACACAGTAGGTCACCGGTGACCTACATAAGTTTTTCTGCTCAAACACGTAGGTCACCGGTGACCTACACTTGTTATGCGTTTGCACTAGACTGGAAAATAATTTGTTTATGCTGAAGACATATTTTTATAGCATTTGTTTAATGTGAAAGCAAAACATAAGCAAGCTGTAATACACTATCCTAAGCCTTTTCTAAAAAATTTATTAAGTTACCGTAATAAATCAGTTGTTCGAGAGGAAATTTATCCAAAATGGTAATTGTTGCGAACGTGAAGATAATTTAAGATTAAATAATTTTCGGATGTTTTTGCAGGTCTACATTGGGATGGTCCCTTACGAGCGTCGGGCAGTCTATTTTGAGCAGTCGTCCAATTTTTCTGGCTGCTTGGGTGGTCTCTGGTTTCATGGTCGAGATCTGATGCATCGGTCCAGCTTTTTTGGCCCGGATTTAGGACAGTGTTCCGTTGGTGTAAGTTGGCGCAAGCTTTTTGCCAGTTTGCCCGAATTTTTTTGATGCTGGCAAAGCGTAGCTGTAATTTCTGTCTTAAAATTGCTTTTCACTTCAAAACTTCGGATAGTTTAGTCTACGATTATTCCGCAAAAATATGGATAAAAATTGTCGGACAAAAAGAAGGCAGACCCAGCTCTTTGCAAGCTTTTGATGTTTGAGGGAAAGTGGTGCTGCATGTCTGAAAAATGGGGGGCGGGGGGGGGGGTTGTCTAGGCATGTGTTGGATAACCGTTTTTTTAATTTTAAAATTTATTTTGAATTTTCTTCAATTTTATCATGATGTATTTTTATGTGTTTAGATGGTCCCTGATTGTGCGACCCTGAAAAGCGGGGACGCTATCATATCACGCTCTGTGGATGCGCTTAGTCTGATCCGTTTTGAGGTGCAAACGTTTCAACGCAAAGGCACCCTCCTGAGCACTAACGCCTTGTTGGTATGCTGATTAGATTGTTTTATGTTTATTTTATTATTTCATTATATTGTTATTATTTACTTTGTCTATTATTTATTATTTTATTTATATTAGAGATTATTGATCAAGCCTTGCAGGAATGCGCGCAGGTCTATTTGTTGATTTGTTTTACTGTTGTCATTGAGCAGAGCAAGAGCAGCTCTGTCTAAGTATAGACTGATTTTCGAGCAGGCTAAATTGCTCAGGCAAGAAACTAATTTGCATATTGCAGTAATTACAATTCTTTTACTTTTGATGAACTGAGGGATATTAAACTCATGCATTGACATTGTGAGAGCGAATTTTGTATTGATTTTACGTTAAGTATTACCTGACCTCTAGCTTTTAACGTAAGTTTCAATTGAAGGAATAGAATCTGAAAGATTATAATATTTTTATTTAAATGCTTACATTCTTTTTATTTTCAGCTTTAAATTAAATACTTCTCTTTTTAATCTTTCAGCTAGACTTTGATTCCAGTCGTGTGTTTGTAAAATGGCGTGAAATGAATGGAATTGTCCCCTTTAATGTTAAAGGTAAGTTTCCCTCTGCGGAGCTCAAATGACAAGAAATTTAAATTCTAGCCTTTTCCTTCGTCATTTTGTACACTTTTTCAAGTATAGTAAATTTCGTTAAATCTTAACCTTGCTACCTCTTAATGTTTGTAATGCTATTCAATTTTTTGAACTGTCATTTTCTGGTTTCCCTGTTATATTAATTTTGTTAGCTTTCCTGCGGGGTGGGTTATTTTACTAGGGTGTGCGGGGGGGGGGGGTAGTCGGCGATCCGATTCGCATCCGAGAAGGTACCCCTCTTCCTCACAAAATATACCCATCAATTCCGACCCCCGTTTCATAACCCAAAATTTTTGCCAAATTTCAATATTTTTATCCAAAATTTAAAATAAGAAATATTCAGGAAATCTTCCATTTTCCCTGAAATTTAGTAAATTTTCAGTCAGTCAGTCATTTTTTACAGCAAAACGTCTAAAAAATTTTGGATAACCCTCATGAAGCTCTGCAATAAAAATGGCCTTAAAATAAGAAGTGTGTCCTGCAGGTCTAGCTCATGCCTGCAAAAACTGACTGCCGGAATTTTCTTTGGCCTTTTGGCCTTTTTCTATTTCAGTTTCTCTGGGCGATGGCCTGTGGCATCGCGTGTCTTTGAGTATCAGCTCCAGCCAGGTTATCCTCAGCGTTGATGATCAGGACCCGTCAGTCTATCAGCAGCTGTTTAATGATGTGACCGTCCAGTCTCTCTATATGGGAGGTAATGTGAAATATTTCAGTTTTTAAGTTTTAATAGGAAAAAATGTCAGGAAATTTCCTTTTTGGAACAATAAATCGTTGTGTTTCTTTTTTCTTAAATTTAAATTTGAGTTTGTTCTGTCGTCAAATCGGGACGGAATGAGTGACACTGCTATGTTAAACGTTTGTTATTGAAATTTTAAAATTAAACTAATTGAAATTGAAATTCTATTTTTTAGTATGATTAATTGAAAAATATTTCTGTTTAGGTGAAGGTTTTGTGGGCTGTATTCGTGATCTCAGCCTCAACAATGAGTCAGTGGCCATGTCTTCCTGGACTGCCAAGTCGGGAAAGATTATTTTTGGCACTTGTTCCATTAGTCCGAAGTGAGATTTATCGGAAGCAACACAACAACAACAACAACAACAAGATTTAGAGTGTTATTGTAGATTTTTCCCTATTTTCTTGTAGAATTTTGTATTTCTTTGAAATTGCTGACAATTTTTGTTGGCTCCCAATGATGCAAACAACAACTTGAAGTGATACCAGAATATTAAGGACGCAGTATTTCTTCCCATTTCTTTAATTTTCATTTTAGATTTGTTTCTACTTTTTTAAAATTCCATCTTTCTATCCTATCTTTAAGTTTATCAGAGTTTCTGGCCTGTATTTTCTCCCTCATTTCAAAGCGTTTTTATGTGTTAAAATTGCTATCGTTCTGTTTGTTTTATTTTATATGGCCTTTCAGAATCAAATTTTTTTCTGGGAGATTGTCCTGTGTTCCTTTTTGGTTCAGGGGAGTTGGTGGGGAATGGGATTCCTTCCTGTGGATCCCGTTTTCTGCCTCTCTCCAGGGTATCTTGAAACTGATTATGAGAGCTGAGGGAGTCAAATATTTGTGGTTATACCTATCCGCCCCCCTCTCCTTACTGAAGTTTTGATACATAATCACAACGAAATTAACGAAAATTAAAATCTGTTCGTTCGTGAAGATCTTTAAATCTGTGTAGTTTTTCATCTAACTGCATGACAAAAATCAAGGCTTCTTAGTTTCTTAGTTCGTTTCTTAGTTTTCTTCGTTTCCTTCGTTTCTTTAGTCTAACTTTATGACAATCATTTGTCCATAGGTTGTAGTTACATAAATTGTTGTATACATTGTATGTTTGCTGCAGATGTCATCCTAACCCGTGTCAAAATGGGGGCACCTGTATTCCGGACGGGTCATTGCCAGCCGGCTTCCGCTGTGACTGCCCGCCTCCCTATGCCGGGCTGGTCTGTGCTGACGCCAGTGCTCTGCCACCCTCCTGTCAACAGTATTTCCGTTTCTTCTATCATAAGTCGGACGAGAATTTCGGAAAAAGTACGAACACGGATGAGATTTCCGTAAATTTGCAGCTGGATTTGGACGGACCCGGGCTTCACCAGCCTATTCCGGTTACGTGTCGTCAAAGACGTAGTGATTCTGAGAGTTCTGGTAAGGCGTTTCTATTAGATTTGAGGGCGGGGGGAGTAACGACTTGTGTGTACTTTGATTATAATTTAAGCTTTAACAAATATAGTCAAGCGGGAAAAAACCCCACTTTTTTCTTTCTTGGACCAGAACTTTCGACTGGTTTGGGCTAGCACGACTTTGATACTATATTTAATTGGGGTTTGCCCTAAGCTTTCGAATGAGGTATAGTTTGTCTCTCTAGGCCCTGTCATTATGGAGAAATTAAAGTTTTTCGTGTCGGGAAAAACCCAATGCGGGAAAAACCCATCGGCGGGAAAAAACCCACACGGATTTTTTGCTGGAAGCGTGCCAGAACAATTTTGACGGTGCCGTTCGAAAGAGCGGGTTGTTTTTAGTAGGTCTACATCGAAAAATACCAACATTTTTGAAAAATTTCTGGAAAAATTGAATTTTGAAAATTTCGTATGTTTAACACGTAAACACAGGCAAATTTTGGAAACTTTTGAAATTTGCTTAATTTTTGCATTTTAAGCATCCTATCACATAGAAAACGTGTTTTTATTGCATTTAAAGCCAAACCCGACCTATTTTAGTGACAAATTCGCTATTTTTGACGAAATTGAAAAATTTGGCTTGAAATGGCACCATTCCAGATTTTGGCCACCTGAACCACACATAAAGGAAAGAAGCTAGGTAAAACCTATACTAATTTAGTTAATAGACTCTATTAAGCACATGTATGTGTTTATTTAAGGTTTCCTGCTAACGGTTACAAAAATATTCAATTTTGAAAAATGGGTTTTTCCCCGCCGATGGGTTTTTCCCGCCAACTCTAGGTCACCGCCAGGTCGCACCGGAGGGGTTAGAGCAGTGTGGCATATATCATCATGAAGCCCAACAGATGCCCTACACATATATACAATCCGCTTTGGTCTAGGTCTTTCCAGTAGTTCAGGGTGGCCAGACAAAGTTTGTCAAATTTCGGCACTTGGACGGACCAAAATTTTTGAAAATTTCAAAGTTCCCAAAAATTTTCAGGGAAGCAGCGGGAGCGACAATAATGCAGCCTCTAGGGTTATTTTTGATGCTCTTCAAGATAGGCTATTAAAATCCTATATAGCTCATACCGGTAAGTCCGCACTGGAGGGGTTTTCCCCGCATATTAAAATGGGTTTTTCCCCGTTTGACTATAATTTAATAAAGCCAGCTTTGATACCACTGCATTCTTATTTATGGCACAGTTTTCTGACAAACTTTGTGGTTTTTTGTTTGAGATTTAACACGATTTAACATTTATCAGCAGTGTATGCCCACCCATGCATAGGGTCATAATTGTTTGGGAGGGTTGGTAATACTGTTAGCTGTTGAAGGAACGTGCTTCTCAGCAGCAGAGTACGAATACAAAGTTTTGCTGCCTTTGAATACCTGTAGACATTTTTTCAGAAATGGTGCCGAGAATTTTTTGCTTACTCTGTCTAATTTTTTTAACTTTTATAGGGCACTTCTTCTACAGAAATAAGTATATACCTAGAGGCCACACTATGTTTGTTTGTTTCTTTGTTTTGTTTTGTTTGTTTGTTTTTGTTTGGCTTAAGCTGTCTTATTTAACCTTTTTTTTCGGCAGAGTCTGCATTCATTGTGGAAACGCTGATTCATCAGAGTCGACCCAAGCTGTCCTCTGGTGAGCAGTTTGTTCGAATTCGTGGCCTCCGACATCACAGTACCTGTGTTCAGACCTACGACTATCCGGCCAGCCGACTCACCATGTCCCGATTTGTGCGGTCTCAGCGCCAGTGTCGTCAGCCTGTGTCCTATCGGTGTCGTGGTGGAAACCGGTTCCTTCATGATGCTGGTAAACTTGATTGATTGATTGATTGATGACTAATTAGTTATGCACAAATAGATGAAGAAGTAAATGCCTGCCTGCAGTCACTAAGGCAAAGCCCTTAGTCCGACACAGGAGAGAGTTGTGACTGCAGGTGTGCAGACAGCCGGTTTTCATTATTTCTTTATGATTAATGCCTTGTATCATCCTTCATGGATCCACCTGCTAGCCCGCGTTTACCTCATTTTCTTGATACAAATGGGTGGGTAGATAGATATAGATAGATTACTTTTATATTTTTGTATTACACAATAATAGCCTTTCTCTGTTTCCGTTGTTCATGTAATTTTGACTGTGTGTTTTTTGTCTTTTGCGCTTTTAGAGGGCCAGAGGCAGGGCTATTGGATTGGTCGATCCCAGGTCATCATGTATAACTGGGGCGATGCTCCGTCCCGGTCTGATATGTGCACCTGTGGTGTTTCTGCCAGCTGTACTGGAGGAGGGTAAATTTCACTGAGTTGTTTAATTTGGACAGTTTGGAATGCAGTTAATTAATCCCTGAAAAACAATGGTAGTCGAAACTGGTCGCGTGATTTTATGGGTGGCTAGATTTCTGGGTGTTCACATTTGGATGCTTTTTCTGTTCTCATTGAAAAGGGGAAGCGGGGGGGGCTGTTTTGAAGTGGCCTGTCTCAAGTAAACGAAAAATGTCAATGCGTTTAGCAACCCTCCTGTTTTAAATAGTATTGTAGCTGATTAGTTAAGTAACCATGTTTCGCAAGCTTTTTTTCAGGCTATTAGTTGTAGGTGGTTAGATTTTTGAGTCTGACGGCTACGGCTGGCTTACTTCTAGGACAAAATTTATGGGATGGACTATATCGGGGCTCGATCGAAGAAGCCTCCCCCCCCCCCTCCATCGACTGTTGGCTCACCCAAGATGGGGGGGCACATTTTTGACACATTGTTTGAGAATTTTTATGTTTGTGTAAGTAAAAGATGCTAAAAATCGCTAAAAACAAGGTAATTTTAGGTGTTTTAGGCTAAAAGAAGCAAAAATATCTTAAAACATTTTGGAAAATTTAGGGTAAACACAGTAAAATTTGACTGAAAATTGTTCTGCTTTTCGGGAGAGGTTGAAATTCATTAGGGGATGTCGAAATTTTTTGGCAGGCCATCGCCCTCGAGTTTTGGGAGGGGGGAGGGTGGCCTTCCTCCGACTAGTGCCCCCCCCGCCCAGTTGAAGTAAGCCAGGACGGGACAAGTTAGATATTGCAGATAGCTTAATTATGCATTCCTAATGTCGCTGTCTGCTTTAACGGAAAAAGAATGTCGTATTCATTAGAAAGGATCCTTCATTCTTTGATGATTGATGCAATTGAGAATTGGAATTTTTGGGACTTTCTTTTATGCTGAAAGGAAGATTGCGGTTTCCCGTGCCGTATGCTGTTTTTGTAGTAGTGTTTGGACAGATGGCAGCTTCATCAATATAATACTTCTTGTGGACATTATTTATCTGTTTTAATGATCTGTTTTTTTTCGTTTTTTTTTGTCAGAAGCTGTAACTGTGAAAGCGGTCTAGACGCGGAAGATTCGGGCAATCTGACGGCCCTGGAGCACCTCCCGGTCTACTGTGTTTCGGCCGGTGCCACGGATTTTGAACAGAACCAGGCACTCATTCATGTTGGTCCCCTGATTTGTCAAGACAGTGGTACGTGTCTTTCAACTAGATTTAATGCTACTCTGAGGTTGTAGACTTCATTATCGGAAATTAGTTTTATTGTGAGGTCCTAGATGATTTTGTGATGAGGGAGTGGCAGGGTATTTTTTACCGGGGGGGGGGGGCGGGAGCCCCCCGAAATAAAGCTTCCCCCCAGAAAATGCCTTCCCCCCGAAATTGCCCCCTCCCGGGATTTTTGCTCCCCCCCGGGATGTTTTGGGGGCCCAAATTTTTGCCAACAGGCATTATTTCAAACATTTGCCGGTTTCGCCAGAGAGTTTTGTAAAAATGGCTATTTTAGTTTAAATCCTGGCATTTTGAGAACTTTTTGCTTTTCTACGTGTAAAATACCACTTTTTAGCTCATTTTAGCTCAAAAATCTTCCCCCCCCCCCCGAAAATTTCTTCCCCCCCCGGAAGCCCTCCCCCCCGAAAATACCCTAAAAAATACCCTGAGTGGGGGGCATGCGTTTTGATAATTTTCCAAATCCCTTCTAAATTTGGACATCATTGGACAATAAAATTAACGATTTGATGCGCAGTTTTCTGCTAATAAAATTTCCTTTTATGCTTCCCGCCACCAGACCAAAGTATAGAAATCCCGATCGTTTGGTATTGTGTTTCCTCTTTCAGCGGTTTTGTCTTTCCTGGTTATGTCTTGTTTTCTGAAAGCAATATTGCTTTTATTCACGTGACTCGTCTTTTTGTTTTTGATGATCCAGTAACGTTTCGTCGACGCGGCCAGAAACCACAGCTGTCACTGTCTCTGTTGGAGAAGCGACCGATACTGGAGATTCGTCTGGAATTTCGCATCGCTGACCCGGATACGGTTTTGATCTCGTTGCCTGGAAAGGAGGCATTTTTGGACGAAATTGTCCTATTTGTGAAAGGTAGGAGCATAGTGGACACAGTGGAAGGAGCTTATACTGCGCTTATAAAGTCAGGAGTACGTATGAATTGTTTCATTGTAAAGAAACTATCGACGCACCTTCTGGTAGTCCGTATTTTTTGTTGTCAAGCTTTTCC
The DNA here is from genome assembly GCA_030248195.1 of Trissonchulus latispiculum. Lineage (NCBI taxonomy): Eukaryota > Metazoa > Nematoda > Enoplea > Enoplida > Ironidae > Trissonchulus > Trissonchulus latispiculum. The sequence goes on along the minus strand of JASAND010019688.1, from coordinate 15,561 downwards.
TTTATGCAATTTTGTTAAGTGTATTTTGCATGTATTAATTTCTAAAGTTTGCTATTGTAATTTCAATTTAATCTCCATTTAGTTTGTAATGGGCACCCTGAAGAAAATATCTTCTTCCGACATTTTTTGGTTTTCCGCACTTTTGTTTTTTAGACGGTAATAGGCTGGGTGCCGATGTGGTTTCTGCCGGCCAAAAGCGTCAGCTGTGGATAAATTCCACGGACCAATCCTTGAATGATAATCAGTGGCACTTGGTCTATTTTTTGCTATCGCCTCAGGAGATTTTGTTGAAATTGGATGGAAATTTTGCGCAGAATAACTTTGTATCCTCTAGTATTATGATGCCTGATCTTGATGGTCGAGTTTTGATTGGTGAGTTTAACGGAGGTTTGACATAGAGCATTTTCTGTGTGCAGTAATATGGTGGTAGCGGTGGGGTGTGTAAAAATAGTTGCTTTCGATTTTCAATTTTTTTTATTTTACTACGTTCTACTCTTTTACTGTCCCTCGGCTCTTGTTTACTTTACTGTAAACCTTGTTTATGTTTTAGTTGTCCCACTGGTTTTATCCCTGTTTTTAGGACACGTTTCCGCGCCAGGCAGCTCTACCTTTGTGGGGGCCCTGCGTTCGGTGTTTGTGGAGGATCAGCGATTGGATCTTGCCGATATGGTGATCACCAGTGAGGGAGGGATCGCCCATGATCTGCAGCTGATGTGTGCCTCAGATCCCTGCTTTAACGGAGGCATTTGTGTGGAACTGTACGATACCTATCGGTGTGACTGTAGTCGCACACCCTTTCAGGGTGTGCTCTGTACGGAGGGTACGTTACGTACGTACACGTGGTGTTGTTGCACACCATATTGTTTTCTGGAGGGAGGATTTTTTGGGTTTGTACCTGGGTTTGGATTAATGTGAGTGATTGGCTTGGATATCTACTCACCTAGGAGTTGTTTTTTGGAATCGAATTTTGTAGGTGAAATTTACATATGTGGGTTAAGCATTAGGCGGATTTAAGTTTTTAGATGGTTGAATTGTTAATTTTTGATCAGCTTGCAAAAGAGGTGGCCTTTTCCTGGAATCGTGTGTTAAAGCTTAAAACCGCTTACTGTATACCGTTCAGCCTACCGTCGTCCGATTTTTGTGATAAATTTGCTTTTTTTCAGTTTAGTCAAATTTTATAATTTAAAGTGTTTAATAATTATCATTAATAAATCTCTGTTGCATTTGTTGCAGAGGTTGGTGTGGATCTGCTAGGCAACAGCTATCTGGATCTGGAGCTGTCCTCCTACGGCAGGGGGGATCAAAATGTCACAGAATCAGGAGGAGATCATCACGTGCAGGGTTCCGTTCTACGATTTGGATTTCGGTCAAATGTGACCCCCACGCTGCCGGGAGAGAATGCCACTCTCCTACACGCCTGGGCCAGTGATTTCCAGGAATCTCCGGGCAGTCTTGAGCTCAAACTGACGCTCACACCTGACGGTGAGGACATTTTTCTTTTCAGGTTCAATTCAATTCAATGTAATTCAGTTTAATGAAACAAGCAATGAAATAACAATAACAGACAAGTGCAACAGTTGTACATAGTAACTTTTAGTGTAGGTTTGCCGTTTGCGCGTTCATGAGTTTAGCTATTAGTTCATTAGTGTTTAGTTTTATGCCGATTTTAGTGTTGAACAGTTTAGTGTTAATAGTGATTTTCTGGTTAACCTTTTATGATTATAAGCGCAGTAGTGGTTGGATTGTTAAACCTGAGTTATCAACACCAAGAGAGTGACCCACCCCTTTTCGGGGTGAACATTCATCAATTATTAGGTTCAATTAGCAGTTTGACATTTGTTAAATGACATTTACGTATTTAAATGTTGTAGTTGAATGTTTTGTAATACATAGTTTAAATTGCTGTGGTTGGTTTAGGATTTCTCATACTGTCCTTGCGTTCGTCGAACAGTTCTGAACTGTACGAGATTCGCTCTGAGCCAAACATGACCTTGGATGAGTTTTGGGATGTCAGAATAACAAGAGTGGACAGTAATCGTGTTCGTCTACAGGTATGTAAGTTAACTGTAATCCTGTCGTGTTCTTGGCTTGAAATACAGCCGCCAGTTTTTTGGTTCTGTTTTGCGGAATTGGCACCTCTCTGGAGTTTTTCTAGGCAAAAATAAGTGGGGGGGACGGTCAATAGGTATGAAAAATGAGCCTATTACAAATAGTGTTTTATGCAACGCATTTTAATAGGCCCTTTGCCTATTGCCCCAAATTGCCTATTGTTATTTACTTATGGAAAATGTTTTTATGCAACGGGGCCCAGCCGGAAAACTTTTGACAAAAATTTGGCATTTTCTGGGCACCTTTAGGGTGAGTGGGGGGGAAGCCCAAAAAGTGGGGAGGGGCGACACCACCCGCCCCCCCCCCCAAGTAAAAAGCCCCAATTGGCAAAGCCAATGTTTCCGGTCATTCTACTCTTCATAACCACACACATACGAGACTGCTAATCCGGCTGAATGAAATCTTTCTGGAAACGACTGTTTTGTTAAAAGTGCTTGGTTTTAATTTTCCTATGTTTTTATGCTTTTTATGCTCATTTTTATGTTTTCGGAAAGCATACATGCTTACAATTTTGCCTTTGTTTAGGTTGGAAGCTATCGCCCTTCTGACAAAATTGTGCCACTGAATTTAGATTGGTCAATTTTTGACCGAATAAGGTTGGGAGCTGAAGGTTCGTCGATGTTTTTTTAAATTTCGATGTTTTTTTAAATTTTTGTGATATCTGATTTTTTCGAAGTGTCTTTTCCTGCACGAGACTAAAAGTAAAAGATGTAGCTAGTTTAGCCTGCAGCCGCAAATTACTGTTGTTTAACCATTTTGTTAACCCTGTGCCCAAAAAGGATTTAGTTGGTTTTAGCTTTCCAAAATCCTTAAACTCGCTGCTTGAAAACGAGCTTGTAAAAGTATAGGATGCAGTTGATGCTACTTAATACAGTAATAAATATGTATTCACTTTGGTGGACAAAGCATCTCAGAATTTTGCTATTATTTGTAAACAATTTTACATTTACACTCTTCTCAAGGAGATAGATATGGTCGACAATGTTAATAACAACAATACCTACACATTAATAGATAATTTAAATAACTCTGAAATCATCAAAAATATGCAAGTATTACACACCAAATTCAACATTAAAAAGGATCAGGCCCAACTTCCATTTATGTACATTATTCCAAAATTCCACAAAAGTCCAATTAAGTTTAGGACTATTATCGCAAGCCGCAATGCGCCTACAAGTAAATTATCTATATTATTAGATAAAATACTGAAGTTACTATGTGTGAAAAGGTCAAAAATCTGCAATATCTACAAGCATAAATACGGATGTAATCCTTATTGGATTATAGATAATAATAAGTCTATAATCGACACTCTGCGACATCTTAGCAATTTAAGGCAAGCAAGGACTAAAAATACGTATGACACAATTAATACATGTTTAGAAGAATTTATTAAAAGCACTATGACTAATAAAATGCATTCAAGATATAACAGAGTATATTGGGGAAATGGAGACCCTAAATACATAACCTATAACCAGTTTGATGTAATTGATATGGCAAAGTTTCTCATTGATAATACTTACTTCACCCTTGGCGATAAAACTTTTAAACAATTAATAGGAATTCCAATGGGAACAAACGCAGCACCTACTATTGCAAATGTTACGTTACACCAACTAGAGTTTAATTACATAGTAAACAACGAGAACCCTGCTATTAACAAGTTTTTTATATACATTTTCAGATATATTGATGACATAACTACAGTGAACGACGGCAACCAACTCGATACACACAAACACAAAATGTACCCCCAGGAATTAGAACTTAATAAAGTAAATGCTAATGAATATGCCGCAAACGTTCTTGACCTAAGTATACAAGTAGATAAAGATAGCGGTACTTTTGAAACTCAGCTTTATGACAAGCGATTAGACTTTCAATTTAAAACAGTTAAATTTCCAGTTCCGCATACAAATATCTCTAAATCTGTATTTACCAATATGATAAAAAGTCAAATATCTAGGATAGCCGACATATGTAGCAACAAAACCTTTTTAAGAAACATACTAGCGACCTAGTACTTAGCTTGAAAGAAAGATGATACTCAAATAAATTAATTAAATCTTGTATTTCAAACATAAAAAATAATAACAAAATAATTAATAAACGATTTAACATGAATTCAAATGACTACGTCGATATTATCAAAAATCAGTAACTATATCTATCCTAATTCCTACATTCTAATGTGGGCTTTGCCCAACCACGTCTAATACCAGGGTTTAACACCTTACAGTCTAATATGGCTTCGGCCCGTCTAATACATGGGATCACTTCCTACAGTCTAATCTCAGAATTAAATACCGCAAATACCTATACGAATGCTACAGTCTAATTTGGGCTTCGCCCACGTCTAATACCAGGGATAACACCCTACAGTCTAATATGGCTTCGGCCCGTCTAATACATGGTATCACCTTTTTTCTTTTTTGTGTTTGCATGCATATATACTAAGTAGCACGTGTGAATGGGACCACAGGGCAGAAACGCATTTCAATTGATTTTTAATACGGGGGTTCTAAAAACCTAAAGCTGCAACTAGTATGTCGGTACGCCACTGACGACGCCCACCGAATACTAGTACCAGTCTGGCAGAGTGGTCAGCGAATGAATGCACCTAACTTGTATGACTGTGTCTGTAGCACATCACAATGGATGCTTTCATCTTTGTTACCTCTAGAAACCCCAGTTTTCTCGAGTAGCACCCAAAAACACCATATGCAGGCAATAGACTAATGCTCCTCAGCAACATGTCTAAACTCTCTTTTCTTAAAGATACATTGTTAAAACTAAATTATCACTATTCTAATTGCAGACACCCATTTCTATCTGTCCTTTCTTCCTTTGCATACTTGTAGGCCTAAATTATCATCTGTTTTGGCCTGTTTTAGGTATGATGCAAGACCCGCCCAGCGGCCATTTTAATGGCTGCCTTTCGCGGATTTCACTCGGCAACGATTTGCGTCCAGTTAAGCTTCTCTTTTCCCAACCCCCGTCTTCTACTTCTGATCTCTGGCAAAGTGGGATAGGGCTTAACGGGCTGGTTCGGGTGGGACCCCAGGGATCCCATCGTCCAGGAGTCCAACCCAGCACCTGTAACGCCTACACCCCCACACCCTATCCTGGGCCCCCCATTGCTGTACCCAGCTCAGAGGATGGCTTTCCACCCGTTCAAATACGACCTGTCAATCAGAATAACTACTCGGCCATAATTGGAGGTAGTTTCTTTATGTTATATTATACGTCGTTTCGCCTATCCCTTTCTGCTTTCTCGAACGAAACGAAAACGAAAACGAAAACGTTTACTCCAGGCGTTATAGACGGAAATAGACGTTGAAATAACACTATAACAATAAACAGTTTCAAGAAATAAACATAAAAATACATTCAATGAGCATACATTTTTACATAATGAAACAGAACACTTTTATTTAACAACAATTTTCTTTTAAAATCCACTACATCTTTACTCAAAATAATAGATTCCGGCAGAGCGTTCCATGGTAGTACAATCCTACATGGGAAACTGAATTTGCGTAAATTCAAATTTCGAAATCCTAGGTTTTTCCCCCTCTCGACATCTTAATCTTTGTGAGGGTTCGTTTCCAATTGAAACTGGAAGCGAGCAGTCAGTTGTGCGCATTTCATTAATTTGCGCATGTGTGCAAGCAAATTCACTAGTCGTAAATTTCATAAATTTCATTTCATAGCTTCATTCATAAATTTATTACATGTAGCTTAGTTTTTAAACAAAGGCTGAACTAGCCGCACAGAGGATTAGTTCCTTCCCTGAACATGAAGACTGCCGTTTAGAAGCACTCAGACGGCTCTGAAAAGTAGCTGAAAATTTATGACTAAATTTTTTGATTAAATACCTATATTTTTTGCAGTTTTTATATTTTTATTTTATTGTCCATTTTATTTATTTCAGTGGCAGCTGCCGTCATCATTCTCATTCTGCTCCTGTGCGGTCTCTATATTGCCCGGGCTGTCTACAATCATCCAGGGGGCGTCTATAAGACTCATGAAAATCAGCCCCTGACCCTGAGTCCCTCCGGGGAATCGTGTGCCGTGGGCGGTTCTGATATGGCCCCTCTAACGGCCATGCCCAATTCTGAGGGCAGGAGGGAATGGTTTATTTAATTTTTCCCCATTTTTTCATTGCTTGCTTTGGAAACGTAGCAAATTAATACTATAGTATCAAAACTGTCTTAATTTCTGCTGTAATTTTACGTAGTTTTAACTGGTTCAGGTTCTTTGTTGATATAATCATGTGAGTTTTGCTTTTTTTGTTTGGCTTTATTGTGTACTTTTTGTATTTTTCTACGGAATTCCAGTCTTTTTTACTGTTACTGTCACAGTGCTTGAGCCAGACCCCGCTTATTTGTTATCCAGGTGTTTTTTTGTATTCCGCATCATTTGTATATATACGTATATGTGCTGCTATTTTATCTTTTATTTGTATTTTTGCTAACGTGTACGCTTCCTGTTTTTGATTATCCGTTGCACGATTCAGAAACTATGGAAGTTTAATTCCACTTAGTTTCGCAGTAGAAATAAAATTAGTTTTACCAGAAGGTGGCCTTTTATGGTGGGGGAAAGTGTCAGTTTATTTCTAGGGGCCATTTTAGGAAAATGTACAGCAGGTCATGTGTTAACTTAATAAATTTACTCTTTTTCTAACTTGTTTCACTGCAGTCAGGTTTGGCTTTCGCTTTTTTAGCGAGTTAAGCGAGCGAGTTCGAGTTAAACATAACGCATTTAAGCTCTGCTTAACTCTTTCATAAAAAGGCCCAAGGGCATTTCTCTTGATTTGTTTGTCATTATGAAGAATTATTGTTAACATAGTTAGTGAATGAATGTATGTAGAAATTATACTACATACATAAAATTAGTCTTAAATTGTCGAGAATTGATATACATTTTGTATTGACATGTTTTATATGTTTGCTATTATTGCTATGGTTATTTTCCATTTTTGCACATTTCGTGTTCATTCTGTCCTCTACACATTTGATCTCTTATAATTTGCACCTATTTTGTTAATTGCTTTTATTTCTGTTGTAATTTTTGCTTTTTGGTGTGTTTTTCATAAGTATATATTTCTTTACTTTGTTGCTTTGACAAGGTATTAAATTTTGCAGCAGTTTCAGAGGCATAAAAATGTGTACTAGTTGAATTTTCGTGATTTAGAAAACGAATCTTCTTTTTGAATTTTAATTGTATGTGCTTAATTTTGATCAACTGTTTTTGTACGTTAGTCTTTTTCTATTTTTTAATCAAAACCTTCTGACGTAGTTTTAGTCGCAAAGACATTGCGATTTTGTGAACGTTTGGGAGACATTAATACACATTTTTGATTCAACAAATTATGTATATTTTTTACATTTTATGTGCTGGTTTAGTGATAATACTCTTATTTTCTTCAAATCAATATTATGTTTATTTGATTCTAGTCTGCTGGGGGGGGGGGGGCATAGTGGGGTATGTAACTGGTTAGCTTTTCGAAGTTTGTAACTTACTTTTAATAAATGGCTATATTTATCTAAAAAATGATTTTTGACTAGAAAGAGCTTGAAAAATTTTAACTCGTCAATTTGATTTATCCAGTAAAGCGAAAGTTATAGTTGAAGTTGAAATTTAGCTCTTTGAATTGAATTTTGATAACTATATTGCCGTTATAAATGTATAGTTGTTATTTTTATACGTAATGCTGTTCAGCTTTATTTAAATCGTTTTAATCATTTATTTTTAGTCCATTTTATGCTTTACTGCAGCGCCCCATGTCTGACGTATTTTTGTGGTCATGTTTTGGTTCAAGTTATAGGAAATGGGATGGAAATTATTTGTTTTTTACTGTAATGCGACGGCAAATTTCTGTTTTTATTTAACAACATAGAATGAAAATGGGTTAAACTTTATAAGTTTGATCTGTAATTTTTGGCTTGATTAATTATTACCACTGAAGGCTGTCAAGTTCTCACTAACAAAAGGTGTCGCATCTCAAGAGAGTATTATTTATTAAATATCAGAAGATGAGTATTAGCTTCCTGTTGTATTTTGTTACGGTACTCCGATCAGAATACATAAGCGGTAGTGCACCCGTCTAGTGGTGTTATCAAAATACCCTCTTACCCCAACCCGTTTGTGGGAGGGATTGTCAGAGTAGACAGCCAATCAGATTGCAGAAAACGGATTTACTAAAACGGACAAAGTACTGTTTACCTTAGTATCAGCTTGTAACTTGTTAACAAATATCCATATTTGGTAGGGGTTTCGCTAAAAGACAAGAATTCTGAATCAGAACACTGTTTGCTGTTGCTCAAAGTAATGAAAGGAAGTTATTTGAAGGCTACTCTTCTTGTGTTAATTGTAGACTAATTAAGCTGATTGAAAACTCGTGGTTTCATGGATGCATAATTTCTCGAAAATTTTCATCTAAGATGTACACTTGTTTTCCTGTTTTCGCGCCGATTCTGTGCTTTTAATTGTATTAGCATTTAGGCTGAAGCTTTTAATTGGCATTGAAATGACAGTGTTATTTTTGTAAACCAAGTTTTGTTCAGTACAGTTGTTTTAGTACCTAATTATATTTGGTGTATATACTATATGTTTTTAAAGATTCGTCAATTTTTAAATCTTAATGTTATCAATACTTTACTTTGTTTTAGTTGTATTATATGATGTTGTTATTTGTTTAATCGTGAGGTAAACTGTGCTTATTTGTGAATAAAGGATTGAGTGTTAATTTTATTTAAGTCATAGTCATAGCACTCACTCACTGGAGAGCTCCTAAGCAGGGTTTTTTGCGTCCAGATGTGCGTCTGGACGCAAAGTTTCTTATCCGGACGCAATGAAATTTTAACGGGATGCAAGCTAGACGCAACATTATTTCGGGAGAAAATTCACTTTTGTAAGAGTAAAAACTTTAAATGTGTCCAGTACCAATTTTTCCGTTTTTTCCAAAAATTTCTTCGGGTCCTGGGGGCTCTGCCCCCAGACCCCCGGTGTTTCCCACTTTGCCATGGAATGCCAAGGTGCAAGGTCATGCCTCAATGTTACTCAATGTTATTTGTTAAGTTGTTGCCCACCTGCATCCATATCAGATCTTTTCGAACTCATAAATTTCACTTCAATAAATATATAGATCTTACTTGATGCATAATCGTGAACATTTATTTATATTGTTCTCATTCAACACGTCAGACAGGATCAAGATTGTAGTAAAGTAAAACCCCGAAAATAACAAATTTGTAACTGTAGCAGGAGCAGAATATCCAAATTTTTTGATTCTTCTAAAAAACGTTTTTCGCAAAAAAACACAAATTTCAATTTGAATTATATAATGCAAGGCTACCATTTTTGTAAAATTTTCAAATACAAAAGGCCTATGTACCCGCATTTTACGATGAATTTATTGTAACTACTAACTAGCGTTAATAGTAAAATGGGGAATCATTTCAAGAAGCAGTAATTCTCATGGTTTTGAAAATGGAATTTATATGATATTTACTACCTTTCTTCTTAGTGATATTAATTTAATAACTATTTCATTAATTTTTAATACCGTAGTTAGTTTATCTATAACATTGAACATCGGAATAATGTATGCCAATAAAATCGAGAATTACTCACGAAATGCGTTAAATGCTACAGACGCTAAACTAATCTTTTTAAACATTTCCATTACGGATTTAATCAGTAATTGCAAAAAATCTCCAACTTCTGGGGGGCTCCACCCCCCAGACCCCCCCCGCTGCTCACTTCCAATGCTGTTTTCTGGGAGTTCTCAGAGTTTTCGAAACTGAATGTATGTTTGATATTTACTACCTTTTTCTCAATGCTATTCCTAAACATTTCATTAATTTTTAATACTTTAATTAGTTTAAGTATATTATAACATTGAAATATCGAATGTGTGTCAATAATATTGAAAATTACTCAAGGTTTTGCGTTAGATGCAACAAGACACAGGTGCCAAATAAAATCTTTTTAAACATTTCCATTACGGATTATTCTGGAATTGCAAAAAATTCTTCAACTTCTGGGGGGCTCTGCCCCCCAGACCCCCCGCCGTATACATTGGCCGCATCTCTATTTTATAGGCACCCTTGTAATCGTACATTTTAAACAGCATCAACTTTCAAAATGTGTAAATAGTGTTACACTTTAGGAATTATCAAAATTTTTAAAAATAAAACAATTTTTTGCACAGAAAACACGATAAAACAAAAATTCTACCTGGACGCAAAATTTCTTAACCGGACGCAACTTAAACTTAGCGGGACGCAAGGTTGACGCAAATCCGAAAACCAAAAAAACCCTGCTCCTAAGTAGTGATGTTGTTTCAGTCACTGAAACTGAAACTGAAACTAGGTTTCAGTTTGTACAGGTTTCAGTTTCAGAATCTGAAACTGAAACTTCTTTGAGAAGAGAACTGAAACTGAAACAAACATTTTTAGGCAGCCGACTGAAACTGAAACTGAAACATTTTTAGGCAGCCGACTGAAACTGAAACTATATTGGGTAAAAGACAGCCGACTGAAACTGAAACTGAAACTATATTGGTTCTTAAACTCGGACTGAAATCTTGAAATTTTTAAGGTTTTGATCTTCGATTCTGTTAACATTGCTATAAGAGAGGCTGAATAAACATTAAACTATGCTTTATATTAAATCAGAGAGCTGGAAACCGTTGTTTTTAAAGCGAACTGATTAGTAGTAATAAGCCAGCACCAGACGTATTGCTTGGGGGGGGTGGTGGTGTAAGCGGCGAAAGCGGCGAAGCGGCGAAAGCGGCGAAGCGGCGAAAGCGGCCTGGGGGGGTGGTGGTGTGAGCGGCGAAAGCGGCCTGGTGGGGGTGGTGGTGTGAGCGGCGAAAGCGGCCTGGTGGAGGAGGAGGAGGCTCAGCTTCAGGGAGACCGGAACCATGGCTGACCCAAGCTTAAATTTGAAAATTCTCTATTTTAAGTGGGAAAAATTTGTGTATAGGGTTTTCGTCCATTTAGAATTCAAATATGAGCTTAGTTTTCTTGTATTAGCTAAGCTCCGTCCTGTGCTTGGCCCTCAACCGGAACCATTGCTGACCATAGCTTAAAATTGAAAATTCGCTATTTTTAACGGGAAAAGCTTATCTATAGGGTTTTTGAGCATGTAGAATTCAAATATGAGCTTAGCTTTCCTCAACAACGTAAGGTCCGTGCTGCAAGTGACCCATGACCGGAACCATGGCTGACCCAAGCTTAAATTTGAAAATTCATTATTTTTAACGGGAAAAGCTTATCTATAAGGTTTTTGGGCATGTAGAATTCAAATATGAGCTTAGTTTTCCTCCACAACCTAAGCTCCATGCTGCAAGTGACCCATGACCGGAACCATGGCTGACCCTAGCTTATATTTAAAGATACTCCATTTTTAACGGGAAAAGTTTGTGAATAGGGTTTTCGGGCATGTAGATTTTAAATATGGGCTTAGTTTTCATCCATCAGTTAAGCTTAGTATTGTCCATTACCAATTTTCAAGCTGACTAACCATGTTAAATAGTCAGTTTTCACTGGACTTTCACTTTCGAATAAGGGAATCTGTGTGTGAGCGAATTGGCTTTAACGAACGAACGAACTGAACGACTTGACCAAGTGCTGATCGTTAATTTGTGTATGTTCGCAAAAACTAACTTCTCATCATAACAGCAAATTAAACAGTGTTGACAGGAACGACGGTTACAAAATTTAAAAGCCAGACTCCTGCTGAGCAACATCTGCTCAATCATTTCAAACGATGACTTCTAAGTTAATTGTTCCTGTTGCTAAGCCCAACAGAATTTAAACACATAACACAGACGGAAGGTTTGATCATTGAAGTAAACAAGAACTCTACAACTCAATATACAACTACACAATAAACAATATCGTATGCAGTATAACAACTATTCAGTCAACAATACAGACTCCACAGTACCAAATCTGTTGAAGAGTTAAACAGTGCTGTTAGCAGCAGAGCTTGAAAATCTCTTCACTAGCTCTGCAGCTCGGTGTAGGGAGCAAGAACGTCTGCATCTCGACGTAATGTCTTTGTGGACTGAGCAGCACGGCAAACCTTCCACATCTCCCATTTCGGTAAAGGATGGAAATCCCAAATGCTCAGCGACGTCATAAAGGCCAATGTTCAGGTCGTTCCGCAAGAAGGCCTGCTGTATCCATTCCCGGTTCCCTTTTGTAAATACAACTTCAACTGAATAATGGCGAATCATAGCGCAGATTTGGTCCATAGTCGCCCATTTCGCCTTCATGGAAGAGCGAAATTTCCACGGGAGCCCATTGTTTGCTTTCGCCAGATAGAAATGGGCTTGCTGTTGAGGGGTCAAGAAATTAAAAGGGACCGGGGCTCGTGGATGAAATGTTCTTTGGGCAATATTTCCACAGGGAAAAAGGATAGCCAATGTAATTTCCATAATGATCTCGCCCATATCAGGAATATCATCAGAAGTCACAGTGACAAAACCAATAGTAGCCATAACGGAACACAACTACTTTCGCAAAGTGCGCAAACTAAACTGAAAGTTGATTGTGCAAAACTAACTAGGGCATGCAAACACCTGCTCACCCTAACCGTTATTTCAAACACCTGCGTTTCCTAAAACTGATGCGTTAGGATCCCCGCTGTGAAACACCTGCTCCTTTGAAAGTCAGAATTTTTGGAGTCCTGCTCTTTGAAAGTTTTAAGGTCTGAGATTTGAGGTTCTGAGGCTTGAGGTGTTGGAGTTTGCGGTTGTGAAGGATTGAGGTTTGAGGTTTTGAGGTTAGAGGTTTTTGAGGTTTGAGTTTTGAGGTTATAATGTTGGGGGCATTGAGGTTAGAGGTTTGAGGTAAGAGGCTTTAGCTTTTGAGGTTATAATGCTGGTGGCATTGAGGTTTTAGGCTTTGAGGTAAGAAGCTCTGAGGTAAGAGGTTTTGAGGTAAGAGGTTTTGGGATAAGAAGGATCTCTTACTTGCTCTGAGTTAATCCTACATTGTCCGAGTTTGCTTTTTATCTTCCGCGTGCTTCAAGCTTCAGACCAACAAAAATCAGTAATGAGTATAAAGAGAGAAACCAACAGAAAACAATCCAACAAACAACTACTCAAAACAAACCAACCAGTCGTAGCAGCAGAAAACAACCGAACTGACAACAACTCAAAACAACTAACCATAGAAAACCACCAGATCACAATACAACTAACAACTACGAAACAACCGAAACAATGGGCACCACCGAACTATTGCTTCATTCGAGTTTACAGGCTCCAGAGTAGTTCCTGGTTTGCTCTATGTACTCCGCAACTCCTGATAACCTGCTCTTGCTTGCTCCTATCATGCTTTCGTGTTGTTCATAGCATGCTCCCGACTTGCTCCTGACTCGCTCCAGGATTATACATTGTGGGCTATTAGCAGTCCTTGACCTGCTCTATGCCTGATCCGTGCATGCTCCGAGTCAGTTGTAACCCGGCGTTTGCCTGCTCTTAAATTGTTTCCAGCTCGGTTTTCGCTGGTTTTCATCGCTGGTCTCGTTCTGTCGTTGTCGGTGTTGTTACTTGTTGGCATTTGTTGGTTGGTTCACTTGTTTGAATCAGAGTTTGACTGCCTGCCTGTGCTCCTGATTCGCTCCCAGATTGCTCTTACTAGCTTCGAGCTACTCTGATTGCTTTTTACTTACTCCCAGTTACATCGACATTCTCCCAGTTGACTTTTTGCTCCCAGCATACAGTGGACAAACCAACAGAAAACAAGACATCGAACAGCAACTCAGAACAAACAAATCAGCAGAACTCAAGACGCTCCTGCACTCCTAAATTGCTACCGGCTCTTGACCTGCTCCATAAATCTCAGAGCAATCTAACGAGCAACAGCGAAGCAACAGAAGAACCCAACCAAACGAACAACACCTCTGGTCCTGCCCAGAGTTGCTCCGCGCTTGCTCCTTACTTGTTTCAACGTGCTCATCACTTGTTCCCAACATGCTTTTAGACTGCTCCTTACCTGCTCCTTACTTGCTCCTTGCTTGCTCCTTGACTGCTCTTAACTTGCTCCTTACTTCCTCCTTGACTGCTCCTATCTTGCTCCTTACTTGCTCCTTGACTGCTTCACTTGATCACGCTTGGTCTTGGCATGTTGCAGGCTAGTGCTTGAGTGATTGAGGCTTTCACGCGTGACGCATAATGTTGCTGGGATTGTGAAGATTGAGGGTCTGAAACATTCGCCGTCTGAGGCTGCTCCTTATCCACTCTGGGCCTGCTCCATATGTGCTCTTCGCGTAGTTGATCCTTGCTTACTGTTCAATGCTTCCAGAGTATTCTTTCCTGCTTCTAGCTTACCCCATATTTCATCCTAATCCTAAACTCTTACGAGCTACTCCTATACCGTTTTGCAGTTGTGCAGATCCGGCCCTCTTCAACTTTTTCCTAGCTGATTCCATGTTATTATGACCACTCTAGTTTTGCTTTATCTGAATTGTGCCTCTTCCTTCCCAAAGATTACTCCCAACTTCATTCAACCTAACATTTAAGACTGCCTACCTGATAGAGTAACCCGACATAGACTACCAGCCCTAACCCCTTCCTACCTAAGATGAGTTGTCCCGACTTGATCCAACTGAGACTGCTCCTAGCTTATCCCATATTTGCTCACTCCAAATCAACACTTACGTGCTTGGAGCTACTCTTAAACCGTTTTGAAGTTACGAAAATCCGTTCCGTTTCACCTTTTCCCTAGTTCATTCCAAGTTATTCTAACTACTCCAGTTATCATCTATGCTGGGAGTGCCTCTTCCTTCCTGTTCCCAATTTCATTCAATCCAACATTTGAGACTGTTCTTAGCATCGTCTGCCTGAGGAAGCAACCCACATAGAGCTTTATGAGTAACTCTTCCTGAGCTCTCTCAACTTGATTCAACCTTGATTCAACTGCACTAAGCCTGAAGCTCAATGAGCAACCCAATCAGTAACTAACCACACAACATCGGAACAAACACCACCTAAGAACAAACACACAACATACAACACACACACACACACACACACACACACACACACACACACACACACACACACACACACACACACACACACACACACACACACACACACACACACACACACACACACACACACACACACACACACACACACACACACACACACACACACACACACACACACACACACCACACACGCACACCGGTGACAACCACCAAAACCGGAAGGTAATTGCACTAAGGCATCTGTTTACTTGTGTGCCTATTACTATGCATGCAACAAGAAGAAAACAGCCATTCGCCATGTAGTGGCTTCAAGCGGAACCTCCGAAGAGGTTTGAGGAGATCCAGGTTTGTTCCAATTTCCGAATCATCTGGTACCTCACGGGTGATATGGCACTGATTTCTTCGGCAATATGAGCGTATTGATGACTC
>JASAND010019687.1:0-20887 GCA_030248195.1 Trissonchulus latispiculum | reverse complement strand
GCTCTAGTGATGTGGATCGATCGGATCGGTTGCTAAAAATTTAACCGATCCGATCCAGCAAAATCATTTGTCGATCCGATCCGATCCGATCCAGGTCCTGGATCGGTCGATCCGATCCGGCGATCCGGATTGGCTTCTTAAAAAAAGCTAAGGGAAACTGGCTTTAAAGTCGGGTTCTGCATTTTTATAAACACCTTAACATACTAGTTTCACTGAAATTTCTTCATTTATTGTTACTATGCACAAATGCACGACTGTACAAAATATATTATTAAGCTCATGTGAAGCCAAAAAAAAGTAAAATTATTTGGAATAGGTTTTGAGTCACTCGCTACAGCCGAGTACAAAATTTACAGGTAGGTAAAGGTTTACAATAGGTAAATACAAATTTAATGTACCACTTAATCTATAAGTTTTGAAAATTACGCAATTTCAACTTAAAAAGCAAACTGAAACTGTAACTGTTGGATCGCAGACAAGAAATCAAATTGAAATTTTTTGTCATCAACTGAAGCTGAAGCTAATCTATATATATACGTATACCAGCTAAAATGAACTACTAAAATTTTAAAATCACTGTGACAGTAATTTTATATAGACGTTGATGATTATAATCACTCCTTCGATTTTTGGATAAAGCCATAGAAAGTTCAGCTATAAAACTTCACTCTGAAAATTTGAAACATCAAGTCGGATCGCCGATCCGATCCGATCCGGCCTCCGGATCGCGGATCGGATCGATTTTGCCGGTTCGATCCACATCACTAGTCCGCTCGCTGATTGGCCCATTCTACCCTACCATAAGCCTTAGATAATACTAATAAATTACCTGTAGTGAGCCTTAGGCTAATGAGCCAATCAGTGAGTTGACACGTGTTTATGAAAGCACGTAATTAGTGTGGGACCCCGAAACTCGGACATGGTCCCACTCCCAAGTTAACGAACCGAATTTTTGTTGCATAGTTACATAGCAATCAAGCATGTTTGATGCATAGTAGTGTAAGAGTTTCATACTCTTAGTCTGTCATGTACTATTGTTAACAGTAGTCTACATAAAAATGCAACTCTTTGTTCTTATCAAAACGCCAAATTTCGAGATTGTCTTTTAAAATATATGATTAAATTCAGCAAAGTGCTTGCTTATATCAGAGCACGAATTCATTTTTTATGAAATGAACAGTCCTAACTCCTATCCTATCTATCTATCCTGGTCTTATTCGCTCAGTGTTTCGGGTTTTGTTTATATCTGGAGTGGCTTGGTCGACTCACCCCCCGTTTGTGGAATAGCTTTCTTAAATTTTAATCCTCAGAAAATCCTAAACCTGGCTTATGTAGCAAAAGTTTCAGTAATTTTGCTAGCTTTTCTTCTTGTTTGTTGTTTAAGATGCTGTTACTTGTTTTATAACGATTTTATGCGGAATTTTGAGAAAACCATATCAAGAGTACATACTTATAAGAGTATGCCACTAGGCAAGCTCTATATTATCAGAACAAAAACTATGCACGCTAACGCCCCCCCCGCAAATCAGACCTAGTGACCCTCCCCCGCAAATCAGTACCTAGTCGAAACGGGGGTACGCTCACTCGCACTATGATTATGTGCTTAAGCTCGAAAACAAGCAGTGCGTACGCGAATTTTGTGCCTGCTTCGAGCTTTAGAACACAAACATAGCGCTCAAAATTCTTTGAAGTGATGGGTCTGATTTGCGGGGGGGGGGGTGGGCCGTTAGCGAGCAGAGCATTGTTCTGATAACATAGAGTGTGCCTAGTGGTACACTCTTATCTTATGTACTCTTGACCATATCTAAAAGTGACCGTTTTAGGCAAATTTTAGCTAATTTTTTGAGTCTGCATCTCGGCCTACCTAACCTTTTTACCCAACTATCTACGGTACCTAAGGTCTCAATGCTATGAAAATTCTTGTGTTTACTATAGGGCGTTTCACTGTTTTTAAAAGTCACATTGAGGCAGGCTTTTGCAGGGGGGATACTCAAATGTTGAACTTATCCTGAAATGACTGTGCGGTGAACCATCTGGTTAACGAAATCCTCATATCATATTAAGGTTAATGCCAGCCTAGGTTGGGAGAGTGCTTTCAAGGGAAGCTTAGGCCTAGCTTTCTGGTGAATCCTCGTTACCTGTTTGACTCCATCTATTTAGTTCAATGCTTGGTCTGGCTCAAGTCTTGTGAAAATGTGTGTATAGCTGAATGGTGCGCTAATTGTGTAAACGCTTTATTGGAATAGAGGTGGGGGAATTAAATTCATTTGACTGACTCTGTCAGAATGACACCAGAGTTGTGTCACTACTTGTCTGTCCCCCTTCCGTTTGGGATGAATTCAATTTTGACAGAATGTCAGAGCACGAGACAATTTTTTACTTGTTTTTCGACTACAGGCTTTCAATCAAGTCACAGTGTTATTTCACAGGTGTTTAAAAGACTGTTTCAGCCGAAAAACTCAAGACTTGAGGCCTTTGAAAGTGTCCTACAAAAGCTGAATTTCTGATGAGCAACGGATGGGAAAATGTATCGATCTATCGATCCGTCACCCAAAAATTGTGGCATTCTTGGAAACTAGCATTTCTACGTTTTATTCCATGTGGGAATCTGCTAACTGTAATTTTTAGGCTTAAAGTCTACATAAGTGTAAAGGCTTAGCTTCCAGTGGTGGAAGCGGGTTACTTTGGCTTGACCCGGTGACCCGGTTGAGCCCTGACAAGGTGACCCGATGACCCGGTGACCCGGTTTTCCAGAAAATTCCAATAGTTGCAAAAAATTTTCGATTTTACCTAAGAACGCTAAATTTTTGGCGTCCATGTTCAATAACCACTTTGAAAAGAATAACTATGACATACATATGTTTTCTCTAGGTTTTCTTGAAATGCGTTTAATAGTAAAGCTGTAGTATTTTCTAAATTTATGCAGAAATTAGTTAAAAAACCAATAATTTATCCATCTGCGAAATTTTGCAGGGTCTAATATGAGTATATACTTGTATAAAACACGGAGTACTTTAAAAATTTGGTTTTCATTACGTAGTGAGTTAAATTAAATTATTCATTTACTTTCAACGTTTGCCTTGGTTGCGAAAATAAACTGCAAACCACATTGTACTAAATAGAGTTATGTAATACTCATTGAACTTATAAACCTAAAACTAAAAAAGCTAAACAATAATTTGCCAGAGACTGACAGATTCAAATAACCTCAAGCTGCGAAAGTGCTCAAGACTAAAATGTAGAAAAAAGCAAATTAATATTGTACATGGAACAAAAGTTTAACCGAAAATTTTAGTTTGGTAAACCAAAAATTTCTAAAATTTGAGGTAAATTCAGAAAACCGGGTCAAGACCGGGTCGAAGCTCTTGACCCGGTGACCCGGTGACCCGGTCCAAAAAGTGACCCGAACTGACCCGGTGACCCGGTGACCCGGTTCCATCGCTGGCTTAGACCATATTTCTAAGATCTAAATGATATGCAGGATTAAACGGACTTATAGTCAACTGGACTAAAATTTAATAGCTGTTTCATTAATTAATTTTAAGTGGATTAAACGGATTAAAATTAACTCATTTAGTAAGACCATGTTTATTTTACACCAGCGTTTAATCCGCTGATAAATGATATAATTTTTCAGTCCACTTAATTCTTCATTAAAAGGTATATACACTGATGAAAATTTCTAATCCTGCTTATCCCGTTTAAGTCATTTATTAATATTTAGCTATCGAATTAATTAGATTACTAATCCTAGTCCTAGCGCTGAAGCAAGCCGAACTATTAAAATTAAATCGTTGATTTTTTTAATATGAAGTGGGATTGGAAAACTATTCCTAATTCGGTGGATGAAAATTTAGTGATCTAATTCTGGAATACTGATTAAGGGCCAACTTCACCCATCCAACACTTCCTCAAAAATTCTTTTGGTTTCAATCCAATCCGTTTAATCCGTAAAAAATAAGTCCTTATTTTTTACACACAAGTGGAACCGTTCCCTTATTGCTCCAAACCTCCTCAGCGTCGTGTCGAAAGATCGTAAAAGTTCAACGTCGAGTGGGTCCTCTTAACACACAATGTCAGAAAGACTGAAAATTGCCTTTGAAAAGAGTAAGTTGGAAGAAGTTTTGATGCATTACCCGTTAACCTTAAATCCACATGTCTTACCTATCTTACTTCTGAAGGTTAGGCAAGGTCACTACACAAACCCTCATGTCAACATAAACTAACATCTGTTTTCACATGAATGCCCTAGCCCCTAACCAGTTATTTATTTCTGTAATAATTTAGTCATACAGGGGGGTAAGTAGGGAAGCACACTTTAGGCTTATCTCTAAAAGTGATTCTATCATGAACAGATCTCGTCTGTTTTTCCACTCAAGTTAAGTGAAGCTTAAACAGCTAATGAAATTTAGGTTCCAACAGAATTTATATGGAGGTCTTCCCTGAGTATGTTTTACAATCGAGGGAAGGGGATATCCAAGCATGGCCTGAGAGCCACTAGTTGGCCGCAAAGTTAGTTTTTTCCTTAGGATAAATCTAATTTTGGGAAGGTTTTGGGCTCTCCTTCTAGCCCTCCAGTGAGCAGTTAAGCTTTGCTTGCTTGATAAATCATGCTAACAAGTTAGGGGCCCAAAACTCCTTTCAATAAGACCTTCTGAATTGAATTTAATCAATAGAACCGGGTCCTGGAGACCAGTTTAGGTGCTACCTCCCCCCCAACTTTTGATGGCTTTTTGAAGGGTGTCAAATTTGTAGATTATAAGGTTTGGCTGGTTAAGGTATAGTTGACACCTATAACTTTTGATTTTGTAAGGGTTCTTGAACTTTTATTCGGCGTTGGTTCACAATGTAATATAGGTAGTGTGGAACACTAAATATAAATAAGATTGATTATGATATTTTGGTAAAAAATAAGCTAATTTTATTTACATTACATTTCAGAATTTAAGACTTTATTTAATCGGGCTGCGGCAGTCAGTCTGGCTTGGGGGCCTTGTTTTCTGTCCTTGGCCTTCGCTTCTCCGCGCTCCTTTTCTGCCTTCTTGTCAGCGGAGAGCAGCATCTATCGGGTCTCCTGTAGAACCCAATGATGCTGAGCCAAAAAAAAGCTTCTACTACATAAGCTACATATGTGAATGAAAACAGTGATTTAAATGATTTGTGTTGTCAGTTACCTTCAAAATAGTGGGTGACCTAAAATACCGGAGGGGAAAACCAATGTTTCTTAGTTTTTTACATAATTTAATTGAAAAAATAAAATTTTGCCAGATCATCCTAACATTTGACCTCCGCAGAAGACAAGTCCACAGTTCATTTTAAACTCTGATTGCTGGTAGCACGTTAAACTCCTAATAAAGGAAAGCTGGGAGGTTGCACAGTTTTCTGGTAGAAAGTTCTGCCTTGTTTATCAAGATCTTAGGCCTTTAAGTTCATAGGCTAGGCTTTAAGGAGGATTACGGCCAATTTTTCTTGTCTAATCCCCCAGGGAGATAAGCTCAGGTAAAGCGACAGCAGACACAAACAGGTAATTCGTCCTCAAACCTTGCCTAGACTAGTTCGTCTTAGCCTGGTTCCAGGTCTAATTAATTTCCTAGACCTGAGGACAGAGATGTCTTGTCCTCCCTGGAACTGGAGAATTGGAGGGCATAAGACTCAATCAGTTAGAAAGTATCTTTCTTTCGACGGTTCGAAAAGCACTGTCTTTTCCCCTCTATCTTGGTTTCACTAATGATTGGCAGTTTTATGCTAAGCGGTGCGGTAGTGGTTAATGGGTTAAACACTTTTGTAAATAATTTTTGTAAAAGTGGTTTTTGATAAATGAATGAATGAAAGTATTGTTGGTAATTGTTGTCACGGCAAGATTACGACAATCATTGCTTTTAAAATGCGATCAAAATTACGATTGGCATTTAAATTAGTATAGGAAATTGTAATGTGGTTAGAAAAGGCCCATTTCCCTGAAAATTGAATTTGCTCAGTGTATTGAAGCGAGTCCCGTGGATCCGGTTAGAAATAACAAAGATGATTAGATTTAAATTTAGATTAGCTAAAATTATTACAACTGTTTATATCCATAAAGAACTGTTAAAACGTATCACCATATTAAAATATATAAAAAAAGTTAAAAATAAATTTATGACAATCACAATTACATAGGTATGTAAATGATTTTCAAGACTTGAATTGAATTTCAAAATTTCAAAGCCCTATTTCTTCAAAGATTAAACGGATTTGATTAAAATTAATCCGCATTAAATAAACAGCACCTCGGATTAAACGGATTAAAATTTAATCCAGCTAGTTAAACGAGTTAAACGGATTAAATTTAATCCAATTTCTTTAATGCACCTAGGATTAAAATTTTAATCTAATCCTGTTTCTTTATTCACACTTCGGATTAAAAATCGAAGAGTTAACTTTAATCCGACCTGCTTATTCGCTGTCTCTTTAAAGATTAATTTTAATCCGTTTAATCCGTCTCCTTCATTTTCAACTAGTTTTTAATCCTCGTGCAGCAACGCGAATTAAACGGATTCAAAGGGCCTATTTCTTTAAAGAGTAAAATGGTCGGATTAAACGGATTAAAATTCAGCCGGATTAAAATCTTAACGGCTATTTCTTTAATCCAGGATTAAACGGATTAAAATTAACTCGTTTAATCCGACCATTTTTAATTCTCGGATTAAATGATTTGATTTTAATCCATTTACTCCACCACGAAAGAACAGCGATTAGAAATTTTAATCCGCCAATTTTTAATCCGTTTAGTCCGCGTAGCTGCACGAGGATTAAAAACTAGTTCAAAAACAGGATACGGATTAAACGGATTAAAATTAATCTTTAAAGGAACAGCGATTAAGCAGGTCGGATTAAAATTAACTCTTACATTTTTAATGCGAAGTGAGGATAAAGAAACAGGATTAGATTAAAATTTTAATCCTAGATGCATTAAAGAAACAGGATTAAAATTAATCCGTTTTACTCGTTTAACTCGCTGGATTAAATTTTAATCCGTTTAATCCGAGGTGCTGTTTATTTAATGCGGATTAATTTTAATCCAATCCGTTTAATCTTTAAAGAAATTGGGCAAAGTTGGAGGATTAAAATTTCTAATTGCTGTTCTTTCGTGGCGGAGTAAATGGATTAAAATCAAATCATTTAATCCGTGGATTAAAAATAGTCGGATTAAACGAGTTAATTTTAATCCATTTAATCCGTTCAATCCAGCATTAAAGAGATAGCAACTAAAATTTTTATCCGTTTAATCCGACCATTTTAATCTTTAAAGAAATAGGCCCAAAGTTATTTTCCACAGCCATCTTGCACCACCTATCAGCTTGAGCTTGTCTCGCGGGTTGCGAGTCTTTGGCAGGGCTATATGCCTATTTAAAAACGTGTCACAGTTTGGGAACGAATTCAAACTTAAGCTTGGTATGAGTGTGCCTGGATGGCTCAATCGAAAGAGCGTTGGCCTAGTCAGCCAAAGGTTGTGGATTCGATCCCTACCTCAGGCTCGAATTTTTTGGGTCGGAGGTGCTGTAGTGACATCCTTCTTTCATTCGTTTGATTATTCTACATTTTCCTTGAACTAAGTTACTAGGTTACTAACTTGAACTATCGGCCTATTTCTTTAAAGATTATAATGGTCGGATTAAACGGATTAAAAATCAGCCGGATTAAAATGTTAACGGCTGTTTCTTTAAGGCAGGATTAAATGGACTAAACGGATTAAAATTAACTCGTTTAATCCGGCCATTTTTAATCCAGGGATTAAGCGAGTTGAGTTCAATCCGTTTAATCCGCCATTAAAGAAACAGCGATTAACAATTCTAATCCGCCAACTTTTAATCCGTTCAGTTTGCGTAGCTGCACGAGGATTAAACACTATTAAAGTCTGACCAAAAATCTAGAAAGCGAAATTGCTTTCTTTATATCTCAATAACGCTTCAAGATAGCTACCGTAAAGTATACACTTTCTGAACCGGAATGATGAGATCTTTCTTTTCGTGAAAAATTTTTTTGAAACTTCCCGTGCGATTTCAAAGGGCGCCGCTTTTATATGTACAGAAAGATTGGTACATGGTACTACCGCTATTTTTTCAGGAAAAGTTTCCTCTTGTCTGAAAGTCCTACGCACCAAATTTCAACTTTTTTGGTTAAAAATTGCGTGAGTTATTCCATTTTTTCGATTTTCAAAATCCTTTGATCTTTGCCGCTTTTTCGACATTGGCTACTGCTCGTGACTCGCTCAGTGGAATAATTTTCGATTAGATTTTCAGGGCCACCTAGGCGTCAGCTTTGACCTGATATATGTGGTATTTCAAAATTTGAAAGTCGATTTTTCGAAAAATACCACTTTTTGACCCAAAATTTCAGCATAGCGATTCTACCAAAAGTGAATAAAAATAGCATAATCATAAAGTTGGTGATTCTTCCATATACGCACACTTGACATTAAACTAAAGTGCACTCAATGCATCTACTTCCGTAGACGCACACTAAAATTTAGGGAGAAATCTTTCTGGACTTTCGCTGAATCTGAAAGGCATCTACTTCCGTAGACGCACACTACATCATTGTAATCCTATTTAATTTTGAATTTTCAAATTACTTACTTAGAATAAAATGATAGTTTTATATGTACAAAATAATATCATGATATAAAAATGCCATTGTTTATAAAAACTAAAATATCAGTAGATAAGATATATAACCCAAACCCAAACCCAAACGATGACGATATCGAGAAAGCGCGATCGCCGTGAACGAAACGTTCCCCCATTGTCAATGAAAGGCGAAGAAATTGAGCAAGTCAACAAACTGAAACTGCTTGGAGTAGTCTTCAGTGAGGATGAAACATTTAAAGACCATGTTATGGCGAAAGCTGTCACTTCTGGAAAACTTGTTGGAATGCTCCGCCGCCAGTCATGCTTTCTCTCAGAGGAAGCGCGCTCAGTATGTC
The DNA here is from genome assembly GCA_030248195.1 of Trissonchulus latispiculum. Lineage (NCBI taxonomy): Eukaryota > Metazoa > Nematoda > Enoplea > Enoplida > Ironidae > Trissonchulus > Trissonchulus latispiculum. The sequence goes on along the minus strand of JASAND010019687.1, from coordinate 11,925 downwards.
TCTGCGATTAGACCTATCATTGAGTATTCCAGCCCAGTCTTTGGCAACGTTCCTACGACTTACCTGGACTTACTTGATCGCATTCAGCATCGAGCAGCTAGGCTATTCCCTAGCTTAGCTCACAAATTAGATGGTCTGCCTCTCCGCCGAGATGTTGCTGGTCTGTGTCAATTGCACAGGCTTGTACACGACACGGCCCCAAAATTGTTATCGCGCCATCTAAAGCCGAAGCCTGTTCGGAACTCTCGACCAACCAGAGCCAGTGAACTGTCCATGGGAGCTCTCCAACTGCCCAAATCCAGAACTGCGGCTCATCAAAGATCGTTTCTTCCTAGCCTCTTGCGTAAATGGAACTGTTTGAGCGACGAAATTGTCTTTCTCACGAACAACTCTGACTTTAAGAAGGCCATGGTTCGGAGCCTGCGGAAGGATGCCGAGATACCGGCGTGCCGGTCCCAGATTAAAGAAATTATTAAAGAAGTAAGTAAGCATAAGATAAAATTATCAAATTATCAATTATATATAAATATAAATTGCAAAATTGTTATAAAATAATAGAATATTAATTATTTTAAAACTTGAAATATTAGGAAGCCTAAACTTTAAAAAATAAGAGGAACTCTTACCGGGGGCGAAAAAGTTATTCCAATTTTTCAAAACAATTAATATGTCCTATAAATGGTATTCTGGTTTTTTGAAGAATGGCATTTGATATTATATTTTTAAATCATGATAAAGCATTCATGAATAAAGCATTTTTATATCATGATAATATTTTGTACATATAAAACTATCATTTTATTCTAAGTAAGTAATTTGAAAATTCAGAGTTAAATGGGATTACAATGATGTATTGTGCGTCTACGGAAGTAGATACCTTTCAGATTCAGTGAAAGTCCAGAAGGATTTCTCCCTAAATGCTAGTGTGCGTCTACGGAAGTAGATGCGTTGAGTGCACTTTAGTTTAATGTCAAGTGTGCGTATACGGAAGAATCACCATAAAGTTCAATCTGAGGTGAATCCAACGATATAAACTATTCCCGGCTACGACTTGTGTCCGCAATGATTTTTCAAACAATTTCCCTTATTTCAGCTGGTTTTTGCTAGTTGTCACTGGCTCAGGCAAATCAAGGCGGCAACATCAAAGACAGCCAAAAACCAGCTGAAATAATGAAATTTGTTTGAAATTTGAAATTTTGAAAAAGCACATAAGGTCAAAGCTGACGCCTAGGCGGTCCTGAAAATCTAATCGAAAAATTTTTACACTGAGCGAGTGACGAGTAGTAGCCAGTTAAAGTCGAAAAAGCGGCAAAGATCAAAGGACTTTGAAAATCGAAAAATGGAATAACTAAGGCAAAGTTGAAATTTGGTGTGTAGGACTTTCAGACAAGGGGAAAATTTTCCTGAAAAAATCGCGGTAGTATTCTGTACCAATCTTTCTGTACATATAAAAGCGGCGCCCTTTGAAATCGCACTTGAAATTTCAAATAATTTTTCACGAAAAGAAAGCTCTCATGATTCCGGTTCAGAAAATATATACTTTATGGTAGCTTATCTTGAAGCGTTTTTGAGATATAAAGAAAACAATTTCGCTTTCTACATATTTTGGCGAGACTTTAGTTGAAAATGCATGAAACGGATTAAACGGATTAAAGTTAATCTTTAAAGGAATAGTGATTAGGCAGGTCGGATTAAATTAACCCGTTGATTTTTTAATCCGAAGTGTGAATAAAGGAATAGGGTTACATTAAAATTTTAATCCTAGGTGCATTAAAGAAACAGAATTAAATTTTATCCGTTTAACTCGTTTAACTCGCTGGACTAAAATTTAATCCGTTTAATACGAGGTGCTGTTTCTTTAATGCGGATTAATTTTAATCTAATCCGTTTAATCTTTAAAGAAATAGGGCCTTTGTGACTAACTGATTCTTAACTCATTAGCATTTAGCATAGTCCACGATTTGAGTACAACATTTCCATCGGTTATTAGGTAAATTCTCTGTTCGGGGGAGGAAGGTGTAGCAAGGGAAATTTATTTACCATGGTCCTCTTTGCTATTGCTGTCTTCAAAGGGGTTCTTTCCGGCATTTAGCTTAAACCTAAATGAAAGCTTTCACTTGAAGGAGCCGCTCCTTAGCCCTTCTGATGAGTTTTCGCCTAATTCCAGTAACAAACAAGCCCCTGCCCCCTTTTGTGTTATAAATTTCCCGATATTTCATAACAGAGAAATCTCCTTCCCTTGAATTGAAGACAAATCTAATGGGGTTGTTCGAGTGCCATTAATCAGATTTTAGCAAAAGCTGAAGATTTCATTTCCTACTGTGATTTGTGATAGTTTGTAAATTAGATCCTTCTGTGGGTTTAAGCTTCAGATCTGTGTGATTTGAATTTTTTCCACAGAATTTATTAGTGTGAGCTATTTTCTGTGATTCGAAATGTTTTGCCACAGAGCAATTAGCAACAATTAAATCATGCTTGCTGGGCTGGAATACACAAAGTTGGAAGCGGATCAGAAAATTTAAGACCCGCCTATCCTTGACTCGCATCCACTTGACCCTCACCCGCGACCCGCTTTCGTTTCGTATGACCCACTTGTCTGCCCTAAAACTGGACAAAGTGGTTACAAAATGCCCAAAAATTGGTTTTGATTAAAAGTTTGTCAAAAATATTAGCGAAAATCAGAGTTACAATTAGTACCAAATTAAGCAAAAGCTGATCAGTTTTAAATCAGCTATGACTGTTCTCACAAAACAAATTTCTTGTTCCAAAACTGAAACAAAGCTTGTCTATAAATACAAGTTTTCAGGAAAAATTTTAGCCCACCTTAACCCGCGGGTTGAAAGCTTCGACCCGTACCCCAACCGACCCGCGGGTATCCGCGAACCGCTTCCAACTCTGGGAACACAGTTGATAGATCGAATTGAATAGCATAAGAACAAGAAGTCAGCAAATTCTAAAACACTTAGCAGTTGTTATTTTCAATGAATTGAAATATTTCAAATTGTTAGTTGTATTTTAAATCAGATCAGTTCAATTGCAAGTTGTAACTGCAATTTCTTAGCAGCAGTAACTAGCTAGCTAGCTGCGAACTAAAGTTGAACTAACTTTTTGTTGCAGACACTTTGGATATTTGTATAAAGGTAGGTACTTTTAAAATTTTACTAACTTTGATACAACTGAGGCTTAAGTGTCTCACTTCAATGAGAGCTTTCCAAAAACACTTTACGAGCTCGTGAGTTTTTAGAACAATCACCTTAAATATAACAGATTTTCGGAATATAACAGTGTTGTGTTAACATTGTTCATGTGTTAACAGTTGAAATGGACACCGTATTGTCATGCTTTGTGTTAGCGTAATTCGAAAACTTTACAGTCTGGGCATAGCGGGTGGAAAAGGTCCACCTGTGTTCTCTTCACATCAACAATAACATTAAAAGTGTTATAGAATACATTTTGACTCAACACAAAGCAAACCACTCGCGTATTTGCATTTGTTTGAACAAGTCCCTAGTCACAGTTTTTAGAGTTAAGTTGTAGAACAATACGCAACTTGGTAGTTTTCCTATTTTCCTAGCTGAGAACTTTGGCCTCATCCTCCGAACCTCTCTGCAATCTTTTTTCCCGTCAAGACCTAACCCAGTGGGCCTTTCTTATATATTTACGCCAACTTAGATGCTGTTGATCTGCGGCCGCAGGGGCAGCCTAAGTTGGTCCGTACAACTTTGGATGCGCTAGGGGCTATTGCTGCTCCTACGTGGAGTTAGCCAATAATTGTACGTCAGAACTGCTTGGGTGACATGGTTCCTGTCCGTGGCCTTCGTCTCTCCGCCTCTTGTCCACCAGCTGAAGGACTTCAGAGAGTAGCACTACCATAGGTCTCGCACGAGTATCTGACATATGCTGAGCTCTTGCTAAAACATTAAACTAATAAACAGCTAATCATATTAAGAAAACCGTGTGCTGTGCTGTAACATAATGTAAAAAATATGAGTAGGATGAAAATGACAGTTTGTGCACAACAGTAGCACCTCCGCAGGTGGCGGTATTAGCTCTGTGAATATTTCTAGAATCTAAATTATATAATCTCTGTCATAAGTCAGTCTTATCTGTGCGTGTTTCAGTGTGGCTGTTGATTTTGTGACATGGCTTTACGATATTAATTTATCAGCGTCTGTTTGCATTATTAATAATAACCTGGAAAATTGGAGGCTACATACGGAAGGACAACCTTTATCCTGCCTTTATTTATTAATGTTTAGTTTCATTAGAGCATATGGTTCGCTGTACTCAACTTGAACTGTCGTAACCGATAGCTGAAAGGGTAATGATAATATTTTATTATATTAATAATTTGAATCTTTAATAAATTATTGTAACTTTACAGATGCAACTGCAACACAGTTATGTCAGTCATCAAACATTAAATAGATATCTTTTTAACACATTAATTAAATTAAAACCCTTTTTAACCTCACGATTAGAGTTTTTTGCAAACCTTAAACAGAGTAGCTTTAGTTACGGTTTTTACATACTTCAAAATATTTAAAAATTTGGTTCCTGATTGGGATAAACTTAAATGAGATGTGAACAATTTTCTGCTCCGTTTGTCAAAGCAAAAGTAGTGATACCCTTAGTAAATCCCCACGTGTAGTAGCAGAATTAAAATACAACTGCTTTGAGTCCAAGATTTCAAGCCAGCTTTTATTTTAGGACTGTAAAGCAATTATCCACAAATTATAAAACTCTGCTTAGTTTTTGTGAGTGATGCAGTTAATAAATAATTGCTTATACTATATAAAAGTTCTGTTGCTGAAAAGCTTCAAAGGTATTTCGGAAATTAGCACCAATTAGGCACAATTTTCATTTTCTTCTCTGCTTTCGTTCAGCCTAACATTTCTATCCTTTTGTAGTTTTCTGTTTGAAGCTGAACTCCTACAGTTTAGTCATACCAAATGTTGTCTTGTTTATCGTTACGAACGTATATTGTACAGTAACTTTGGGATCAATGTTGTCACCATTATAAACTAGCTCCTAAGTGTATCCTAAATAAAATAATAATATTAAAATTATTACTTGACCACCCATGGCCTGTTCATTATCAGACATCTTTACTCGTCCATCCCGCAAATATGGGCGAAGTCAGGTACTGTCTGGCTTGCTCTTTTGCTTTTTGCTGACATCCTGTTGTTTTAATAAAGCTGGGTACAAAAAGTGAAAAGACGTTGTGCGATTGGAAAAAACTAAATTCCAGCGAAGGTTGTGTTCAGAAGTTCGCTAGAGGAAAGGACCTATTGGGGGGGAGTAAATAATTTGCACAATCAGTGAAAAAAGACTAGAGAAAGATTCATCGTGCTTGTTTTATGTTTTTGTTTTTCTTCATTTATGTTTTTAGTTTTTTAATTTTAGATTCCAAAAATGGCCGAGCGCGACCCTGGTCAATTGGAAGCGCTGTATACCCCGCCGGTTCAAAAGCCTCCCATGACAACGAGTAGGTGATTATTGTCCAGTTTATTGAAAACAATATTCGATAAAATTGGTATACGTAGGTAGTATTATGTAATGTCCAAATTCAAACAGTATTTTTTCACGATCGTTTTAATGAATCATGTAATATAACGGATTATCATTATAATTTATCGGTTATTATTATTATTATTATTATTATGTTATCAATGGGAAACAACAAAATTTTTCACATATGACTTCCTTTTAAAAAATATAAACAAAAGTTTCAGTTTTATTTAATTTGTAGATATACGCTTAAGTTTATGTGTCACCAAGGTGTCACTCATAATCTAAAAGTCACGTTTTAAGATTCATAGGCCCTATTTCTTTAAAGATTAAACGGATTAGCTTAAAATTAATCCGCATTAAAGAAATAGCACCTCGGATTAAACGGATTAAAATTTAATCCAGCGAGTTAAACGAGTTAAACAGATTAAATTTAATCCTATTTCTTTAATGCACCTAGGATTAAAATTTTAATCTAATCCTGTTTCTTTATTCACACTTCGGATTAAAAAATCAACGAGTTAATTTTAACCCGACCTGCGTAATCGCTGTTTCTTTAAAGATTAATTTTAATCCGTTTAATCCGCCGCCTGTATTTTCAACTAGCTTTTAATCCCCGTGCAGCTACGCGGATTAAACGGATTAAAAGTTGGAAGATTAAAATTTTTAATCGCTGTTTCTTTAATGGCGGATTAAACGGATTAAAACTAATTCGTTTAATCCGCGGATTAAAAATGGTCGGATTAAACGAGTTAATTTTAATACGTTTAATCCGTTTAATCCATCCTTAATGAAATAGCTGTTAAAATTTTAATCCGGCTGATTTTTAATCCGTTTAATCGACCATTTAATCTTTAAAGAAATAGGCCCATACATACTCACATTCTGTAACAACGCAGTACATTAAGAGCTACGTACCAGGGATGGAAACTGGGTCATGGGTCATTGGGTCATGGGTCGTTTGGGTCGCCATTTTTCCTTGAGTCACTGGGTCTTGGGTCACTGATTTTGAGAAACCGGTGGGTCAGTATGGGTCTGGGTCAGTCTTCCTGTGGGTCACTTTGGGTCTGGGTCGGCAATTTTTAGTGGGTCATTTTGGGTTTGGGTCACAGGGTCTTGCCAAGTCTTTAAAGTAAGCTTCTTGTTTCAATTTTTGTGGTGAAAATTTAGCCAATTTTAAAATAAAGCCCAGTGTTTTTAAAAAACTGCGCCTTCGGCGCGAAACAATTTTATTAAATTTAGCACTCGCTTCACAGAAATCGGTAGTTAAGTGTGACTTGCCTTGCCATGTCATTCTATTTCAGTGGGTTCATATATATGGTAAAAGCCATGTACCAGGGTGGACATATTTCTATCGATTTTAAAATTCACAATTCATAACAAGATAAGCTTTGAAATCTTGATAGGACCCTTAGCTTTTACCAGTGACCTTGAATGATCAACTTTATATGCTACAAGCTTTCCACCGGCATAGGTGTTTTGTAAAAAACAAACTGTCGACCTGGTTTCACAAAAAAAGGGGACTGTACTTGTTCTTGCCTCTTTTCAAAAATTAAGAAATTTACGGTGTTTTCAAATTACTGCACAAAAGGACAATCACGTTTAGGTAAAGTCCGTCTGGGTAACGTTATTTTATTGGGTCATTTGGGTTTGGGTCACAAAAAGTCTTGGGTCAGTTGGGTCTGGGTCACGAAAACGTTTGGGTTATTTGGGTCTGGGTCACCAAGCTTTAAAATTTTATGGGTCGCTTTGGGTCTGGGTCAAATTTGCGTTTGGGTCGAGTGGGTCATGGGTCATAAAAAGTGACCCAGTTTCCATCCCTGCTACGTACCTTATATATAAGAAGAAGAGCAAGCGACTAGGGGCTCATCTTCCTGGCATTGCGTAACGGTGCTCCCCCAGAATACGAGAATGTTCCCCGTTTGGTGGGGGCGGGGAGTCAACAGCTAATCAGATCAGATTGCAGCTCGTTTGGTGGTGGGATAAACAAAGGATTACAGTAGAGTTTTCGCCTATTTCCAAAAAGGGTCGCTAATCGTGGAGAGGTAGAGGAGGCTACCTAGAGGAGACCCCGTAATGGGGGAGTGTGGCTATTGACGACCCCCCCAATGGAAACCACTTTTGGCACCCCACTTCAAACGGGGAGGGGTCTGTGCTTTCAAACTATTCTACCCCTCCTCAAACGGGGCGGGAACGTTAGCGTATTGTGGACGATACACTGTTACACAATGCAGTGAAAACAAGACAAGTGGATTACTCTTCTTTCATTTTAATAGACTTATGGACTCTACGAATCATTACTGCTATCCCGATAAACTTTATGCTTAGTTATAACCTCAAACAAAATACAGAAAAACGGTCACGTTAGAACAAGGAAAATCTCGTTATTCGAAGACCGACTAAAAATAGCTTGTCTAAAAAAGATTCAATCACTTTAATTTTAATAGAATTATGGAATCTAGGAAACTAATTATTACCAAGAGTACATACTCTTACACTAGAATGCACAAATCATGCTAGGTATGCTAGGGTGCGCTAACTTGGGACTCCCCCGTATTTTCCGGGGGGTCCCACACAGCACTAATTATACGCTTTCATATAAGCGTGTGTCTGCTAGCTGATTGGTCCATTAGCCTAAGGCTTACTGTAGGTAATTTATTAGTTATTTTAATTAATTAATTATAGCTTTAATTAGGTTAATGCAATTAAAAAACTAATTCGACAACTTTGTAGCATTTTTCTGCTCTTTGTAATCTGCAACAATTTCTATATCATTGAAAAGAGCAGAAAAAATGCTACAAAGTTGTCGAATTAGTTTTTAATTGCATTAACCTAATTAAAGTTTTTTTCCCATAGTGCCACACCCCAGTTGCTTTCGCGATGAGGGGTAACGCCAGACTCAATTTGCTCAGGGTCCGTAGTCTGGCGTTGAATAATTGCAAATGCAATTACCCGAGGCATAGGCAAGGCTGCCGGGGTAGAAGTGATCACGATACACTCACTGGATCCTGACCACCCGTTAGCTCCATTCAAAGGGGTTTCCCCCCTTGACTGGCCAACTCCTTGAAAATCTCGGATAAGAACAAAACAATTTTGGGAGGACATTTCTGGCACCGCTGCACCATGCCTATGCTCTAAACAATTTTGTTGCCGGCAGGCAACAGACAAGTTTGAAGTTTCGTGTTTTGAGTTGCGAAAGCGGAGTACCTCTGCATTCCTCCGCAGTCAACTCAAGTGTTGAGGTGCGTTTTACATAAAATAGAAAAAAAAGGAAATATATACTGTCCATAGAGTCACGTGGTGGTCAGTATCATGTTATTTACTTCCTCCAGCCTCTGTCCTCACTAACTTCCTGCCTACTCAGTCATCAATGAAAGCTCTTACAAGGAAACTGACACATATATTAAACCAGACTATTAGTTTAAAAATCATGACCTTGACCAAGAAACAAGGACAGTCACCGAAGGACCTTTTCCACCTGCAATGACCATCCCTGCATCCCGTCAAATCTCGGAAAGGTTGAATGATCTGACCAGTGCACACATCCATGTCTATCCTACAGCATATATCTTAATTCCTACTCTTTCTGATACTTTCGACCTTGCCAAATACATGTTCAAAGTTACACTGTCCTAACTTAAAGCATTCGGTGAGCTTGCCCTCCTATTAGCTATGCTCAATTAATGTATTCTAAAGTAATTAGTATGACTTAGCTTTAATTCCCAGAAGTTTTGTATATTTTCTGGCAATCCTCTCAGACTCCTCATCGTCGGGACCACGTTTTTGCAGATTGCTAACCATAAGTTCTTGAAGGTCCGTATTGGGAATCAGAGATTCATCCTCCTGTTGTAGTCGGTACAGCCAGTTGTATTGGAGTCAGGAATATTGAATTTGGTTGGCGTGTCGCATCCAGCGCTCGTGAATCGACGTCGTGCTGACATTTGGACAAGAAGGATGAAATCGTTGAAGTAGCCGTCGTTTCGTGATTTGCCAGGAAAGTGGCATTAATCCAAGATGTGGCTGGCTGAGTGAAAAAGGTGAAATTTGGAATCTGATGGAAAAACTGCGCTGTGCAGCCCTTTAAGCATGCCACCGCATGCTTCGAGTATCGGATCCTAATTAAAGTTATAATTAATTAATTGAAATAACTAATATATTACCTACAGTAAGTCTTAGGCTAATGGACCAATCAGCGAGCAGACACACGCTCATATGAAAGTGTGTAATTAGTGCTAAGTGGAATCCCCCCGGGAAGTTACGGGGGGTCCCAAGTTAGCTCACCGAACATACCTAGCATGGTTTGTACATGCTAGTGTAAGAGTTAGTATTATCAAGAGATTATGTACTCTTGTTATTACTTACTGCGCTCCCGCTAGATTTTCTTCTTAGCCATGACCAAAAAATACAGAAAAACACTCGCGTTGTAACTTGCAAGAAATTATGAGTCTAAAAATAGCTTTTGTAAAAAAGCTTTAATCACTATACTGAAATAATGGAAACATCGCCGGATACAATCTTTTGAGAGTTATGCAAGATTTTCCATAAATTTGCGAGCTTTGCATTTTTCATGAGTCCATGATTATCTTTATTTTTTCAACCTGCTCAGCATTTTTGTGCCCATCTCAGTTTTTTAGCCGAGCTAGACTGTGTACTGTGTATACGTTAGATGCCTGCACTACAGGCCGCGGGCCGGGCCGGGCGCGCCGAACATCACGGGCCGGTCCGGCCCGCGGTTCGACTCCCGGCCCGCTAGCAGTTGAAATGATAATGACATTACTACTGCAGATTAGTGCTAAAATTTTCAACTTCAGCGATTCTTGTGTGTCGAAAAATGTTTTGTTCCCATAAATACTGATTTTTCAATTTTAATTGCAGCATTATCATTAATTCTATTTAAAGCACATAGGTAAATATTGGAAGTAGTATAGGAGAGGACAAATGACCGCTGTTTGTACAGGTGTGCTGGAGTCAAATGGGAGCTAATTAATCATACAGGTAAGGTCATTAATCATGCAGGCAGATGTTCTCAAGGTCATTATTGGCCAATTTTCTTAGCTTGGATTTAAGCTTGTTTTTAACAGTGTATTAAAATTTGTAATAGTGTTATTTGACTATATTGTATATAACTTTACCTACGTATTTAACTTTAAGTTTGCTAGACTATAGTTTGTTTACCTGCCTAATTAGTGTTTGTTAATTAACTGTCTAATTACGTAAATTTAGTTAAGCAACATTTTCAAACTTTTTTTTCAAACTTTATTTACCTGACTGTTTGTCAATGACGCTTCTGCTACCTACTTGCTTCAGAGTTGTAAATGCCAACTCTATTTCTACAAATTTTTTCCATTTTCCTTTCATAACTAAAATTTTCTTTGCCTTTATCCTTCTATATGACATCTGGACCTTTGTATTAACCTTGAAATGGAAGACATGTAACAAACACTTAAAGAAGACAAGATTGTTAGTTACGTACTTCAGAATATACTGATGTTAGCAGCCTGCTAGTGCTATCATATCTTTAGCATACTGAGGACTCAAACCTGTCACTACTTTTTCTCTCCCTGCTTGTTTAAAATTTTCTCCCTATTAGCAGCCTTCTAGTCCTATCATATCTTCAACACACTGAGGACTCAAACCTGTCAAAAGTCTTTCTCTCCCTGCTAGTAGCCTTCTAGTGTTATCATATCTTTAGCATACTGAGGACTCAAAGCTGTCAAAAGTCTTTCTCCCTATTAGCAGCCTTCTAGTCCTATCATATCTTTAGCATACTGAGGACTCAAACCTGTCACTACTTTTTCTCTCCCTGCTTGTTTAAAATTTTCTCCCTATTAGCAGCCTTCTAGTCCTATCATATCTTCAACACACTGAGGACTCAAACCTGTCAAAAGTCTTTCTCTCCCTGCTAGTAGCCTTCTAGTGTTATCATATCTTTAGCATACTGAGGACTCAAAGCTGTCAAAAGTCTTTCTCCCTATTAGCAGCCTTCTAGTCCTATCATATCTTTAGCACACTGAAGACTCAAACCTGTCACTACTTTTCTCCCTATTAGCAGCCTGCTAGTCCTATCATAGCTTCAACACACTGAGGACTCAAACCTGTCAAAAGTCTTTCTCCCTGCTTGTTTAAATTTTTCTCCTTATTAGCAGCCTGCTAGTCCTATCATAGCTTCAACACACTGAGGACTCAAACCTGTCAAAAATCTTTCTCTCCCTGCTTGCTTAAAATTTCCTCCTGTAAGCTATCTTGATTGCACCTGTCTCAATGAAATTAAAGACGTAAACAAGGAAAGGGGTAGAAACATTGGTTGAAAATAAAAATTTTATGTCTCCAATTACGTAATATTGACAACACTTATCACACTAATTTTGGTGTCAACGTAAAGAGCATATGTTGAACTAACTTCGGTCATCTGTT
>JASAND010019686.1:0-17315 GCA_030248195.1 Trissonchulus latispiculum | reverse complement strand
TCTCTCTCAGGAACTTTTCAACAAAGGGTAGGGTAAAGTTAATACTTGTAGATGTCCGATGCTCGACGAAATTTTAGTTCCAGATTTCAGTGTCAGTCGGTGGACCAAAATAGTTACAGTTACAGTTAAGTTTCAGTCGGTGTCATGGTGAAATTCCCCCCACACCCCGAAAAAATTTCACCGGTTTTGGGATTCAATCGCAAATTTTTTAAATTTTTGGGATCATTTATTATTAATTATTATATTTATTATTATGTTTCTCGGACTAGTTTTTTAAAAACATTTTCACAAGAATACTCAAGCGGTAAAGTCAAAAATGCTGGAAACTACATTTGTGCGGAGCTACATACGGCGCAAAATAGTTGCGATTCTTAAATTATTTAGAGGGTACTACATACTGACCTGATAGCCTTTTATGTTGGCACGCCTCTGCAGTTCAAGTGAAAGCGGCTAACATTATGTACAATACAACCATCAAGTAGGAGAAACCGGAACAAACATCCCCGCCATAATCGGTTCAGGGCGCAACTTTTTAATGGTAAGTGATACCTGGATTTTTGCTTCGCACACACACCAAACTCGATGTGCTCTACAAATAGCGAATGAAATCTGTCCAGGATCTGCAGCGTGTTATACATGAGTTTCATTTTACATTTTACTGGATGCGCAGAATATTTTACAATGTTTCCAGCCACTTTTCACATAATTACAGGAGTCGCTCCCGCGACCCGCAACCCCTATGAAAAAATACCTTCTCAACTCCAAGTAATGAATAAGTAATAATAGTTCGTATTTATGTCTCCAAAAGGAATAACCATCTTAGAAAAATTGTAAACAGAAAATTACAGGGTGCAGACCGAGTCGGGCCGTTTTCTTGTCTGTATCAAATCAAAAGGTTATTTAGGAATGGTGCTCATTCTTAGCTTATCGTGTTTACTAATACCAAGAGTACATAATACATACATACATACATATGTATTATGTACTCTTGCTAATACTGAATGCAAAGAAGATATTTAATTTATTCAGAAGGTTGCATCTCTTTGGAATAGGACTTGCGTACCGAAGTAAACTGGTGCTTAGAGTTATATTTTGTATCATTAAATCCTTTCTACCAGCTTCAGAATTTGGGTTGGTTGTGAAGGTTTGGCATTTGCTCTGGCCCTAACTATAAGGAGTTTGGACCTCGTAATTTGTCTGAGAAAGGCACCATGAATCGGTCCGGGACTCGTCTGTTCGGTCGGGACTTGACTCGGACCTCGGAGCGGGCTCGGGCTGGCCCAGACCCTAACCGAAAAACAGTTCGGTCCTAGACCGAGCCCAGCCCGAGAAATTTCTTACTGGCACAACCCTAGTACGGAGTATACAGAGGCCAGGTCCGATACCCGCTTCAAGGACCTGGCGCAAGGACCTAGTGGCTATTACTATGAACTCAGAACTATGTGACAAGCAATTATGAAATCCGTATTTATAAATCTTCTAAAGTGTTCATACTTTTATGGACTCTCGAAAGTCAATGTTACTTTCAGTCCTCGAAGAAATTAGCTACCTTACTAAGTAACATCATTTCACACGTTCTTTTAATCTCAAACAAGAATCGCGCACTGGAAACAGACCTTAACGAATAGAAAGCTGGAAACATTTGCAACAAGATATATAATACTGAAGCAACTAAAAAGAAACTGCACAAGTAGAAACTGAAACAAGTGCAACAATAAAGAGCACCTGTATACATACAAGAACTGGAGTAAATACAATATTCAGAATTCAGTTACGTAGTTCGGAGTAATTGCAAATGAGTTTATTTTATGCGAAAAACGTGGGGGTGGGAAGAATTGGGGGGGGTTCAAAAGCGGGGATGGGATAAAATGGACTTAAAATGCTAAAAATTCAGTAGAAATAGCCTGTTTTCTGTTTATTATTAAGTTTTAGTACCAAAATAGACGATTTTAGACCAAAAAATTCCGGCGAAGTCGCAAAATTTTTGAAACTTGTGATCAAAAATCCTTAAAATTTGGCATTTTCTGGGCACCTTATAGTGACTGGGGGTGTGGCCGTTCGGGGGGGGGGGGTGTGCTCGAGTTGGGGGGGGAACCCAAAAAGTGGGGAGCCCCCCCCCTCACTAAACTAAACCCAGTGTACAGGACAAAAACAACGAAATGAAGGCTTAGCGAATTATCATCGGCAAAAATTTTGGACTGATGTACAACATATATATTCACAGGCGGTATTGATTGCCACTGACTTTGGTTGCACTGCTGACGCCTCCACACAGAAACAATCACTAATAAACAAAGTGTTACACAACACTGTTTTCAAAAACAGCGTTTCAAAACTATGTACACGAAATTCCAGATAACAGTCAAAAAACAATTTAACGCACAGCAGGAAATAGTCAAAAAGACACAACAAAATTATTATATATACTACCAAGATCCAATCACAGTCAAGTCAATTCTCAGAGAATGAATCAGGGTTGCGTCATACTCAAATAAGAAGGCACAAGCAGGGGCGTATCCAGGGGTGGTCCAGGGGGTCCGGTCCGGGCCCCCCTTTTCGGAAAGCTTTTCGAATTTTTTAGCTATTTTTTGCCCAAATTTGGCCATTTTTGAGGAAATTAGGCTCGGACCCCTCCCACTTGTCTGGTTGGACACCCTCCTTTTTAAAATCCTGGATACGACCCTCTCACAAGTAAGTTTACCGTCGAATGTCCGAAAAATTTGGACTTGTCAAACTATAGCCAAACTCAAATTCAATCAGTCTACAGTTTACAAATTCAGTTGTTCAATTACAGCGAAATCAACAAATTCAGTTTTGGTTCCATCCAACACCAAATGACAGTTAGCTTGAAGTCTAGGACGCTGAGCTGGTTGCTGCAGAATGAGATGGCCTAAGGAGATGAGAATACTTTGAAGATAAAGGTCGATCTCCAGAAAAATGCATCCTCAGTTGATCCGCCAAAGGTGAGGTCAAACGCAAAACAATACCTTTCTCGTTAGAAAAGAATAAATAGGCAAGAGATGTAGAACATTTATTTGCAGATTCCGAATAGGCTCTGGAAGTCGTGAAATCCAACAAAATAGACAGCGAAAAATGGCCGATTTGAAGAGGAATTTTCAATCAGTTCAAGGCGTCTCAGAGACGGAAGATGGTCAGTCAGAACTTTGGCACCAACCCGTTTTTCTTCATCAGAAAGGCCACAAAGAATGTCAAGCGAAAGTATTCGCAAACAGTCGCCATATCGCCCAATAAATTTCAGCAAACTGACAGCCATGCTGACCGTAGAACCTACTGGATATGTGCTTTCCAGACACCAATGTTGGACTGTCCATATGAAGATTCTGAATCAAAGGCCATGGATTACAGCAGAAAATATTGCGTAATGACATCAGAACCTGCATGTTTAAATTTGCCAAGACTGCTGTTGTTGACAACAATTTTGCTGAGTCGATCACCAGTGGATAGGCTTAGGTTAAACTTTTTCTAAATCGTCAGAAAAACCAACCCAAATTTCCAAGGTTTCCAGAAAGGGCAATCTTAGGTTAGGATGTAAGCGGTTTCTCGGCTTGGCAGTTTTGAGAAATCAAAACCCAACTGTAATTCCAAGTTCTTCAGATTCGGATAAACGCTGGAAAGAGCGGAAAAGAAAGTTTCCGGATATTTCGCAAGATCTACGGAGAGTATCATCGATTCAACTCTGAAACAGGTAAACTTTTCTTGGACTTTACCACCCTTCCGATGCTGATGGTCCAGCGCACCGGGCTTAGGTCAATCTTTTGAAGGGAGGAAATCGTAGCCAATCCGAAGAAAAGAACTTCCAAATCTGTCCACCTGTTACAATTGCGTAAAGATATTTCTGTAAGATGTGGATTTTGCAAGGCAGCAGTTTGAATACTCGAAAATATCGGACACGTAGCAACGCTCAATACGTGGAGAGATCGCAAATTTCCACCAGATGCAAAGTAACTCCAATTAGAAAGTTCCCGAGGGGACTGAAACAACTCTAAGACATCTGAGGTTTGAGAAAACCAGTAACTGATTTGGCACAGCAGATACGTCCATGCTAACCTCATTGATACACAGACTTTCAAGACAGGACGTGGAAATATTCTTCATGGCCAGCAAATCGTTAGATTTGACATGACAATTACTGAGACTGAGTGAACGGACATAATCCGGTAATTCTTCCAAGACAGACAAAAGATCAGCAAATGAATGCAGATTGGAGAGGTAAAATTCGTTTATCCTTTCAAGGTCAGATGAAAGTAGAGCATGGCAAAATTTGGAAAAGTCTGTTTTCGGAATATGCAAGGAACCCATTGAGAGCGACTTGAGACACGGAGAACAACGAACCAGACAGAGGGACAAATCGCATAAAAGGGGAAAAGGCAGATCGTCGCCGGTAGAATCGTTTCTAACGAGTCGGAACTCCACCAGACCTCCAGGATACTTGAAGTGACACATCTGCCGAAGTTCCTCCCTCACGACTGCACCATCGTTCCCAATGTACCACTCCGGCAATGCTAGGGTCAAAGTATGCAAATTAGGCAGCCATCGACAGATTATTTCCATCAAATCTGCACTGATAGGTGATGTCAGATAGAGTTTCGACAGATTCAAGAATCTCGTCTGACCCCACCTGATGAGTTGATCCATTGTGATGGGACCGGAGTAGGACTTGTCCAATCCAATCATCAATTCGTCCACCTCAGCATAAGAGCGACGGATCAACTCATCGAAATGTCTACTAACAGATCCTTCAAGGGGGACACGGTCGCGCCAAGGAATGTAGGAAAGGATTTTAACAAGGATTTCCGTCGGAAGATGTAACAGTGTCATAGCTGACTGTTCAATTCTAAACACAAGAACCATGTATACGCATATGTCGTGCCTTAAAACCGATTTTGTGCAAACCCCGGCCTGCACGAACTTAGTTTGGGCAACCGTTAGCCCAGCCACGGCCTGTGCTGAGCTTCGCTTTGCCGCAAGGTCGCACCCAGGGGGGCGGGTTCAAGGGGTCTAGACCCCCTTTTGAGATGACAAAATAGAAGATTTTTGCTATTTTTATGGCAAAAACAGCTATTTTTAAATATTTTCGCGCCTTCGGCGCGATAATTCACTTTTTGCAAGAAATAAACGTCCAATGTACTGTTTTTGGGCAAAAACGCAAAATTTCTTCAACTTCTGGGGGGCGCCGCACCTCCAGACCCCCCGTTGCGTTTAACCTTGGGCCCTCCTCTTTTCAAAATCATGGGTGCGGTTTTTCAAAAAAATTGGTAAAATTTTCTAAAACACTTTTGGTAAGAGTTGGTAAAAACTGGTAAAATTGGTAACTTTTGGTAAAAATAGCATTGGGGTCCACCTTTTTTTCCTTTCTGGACGAAAGGGTCTGCCCTTTTTTCTTTTTCGCTGAAGGGGATATCCGTTTTTTGTCGGTCTGGGGGGTCTTCTGGACACCCATCCCCCTCACGTTATCCTATGCCTCTAATGGCTTCCCGTTCTACTCACTGAAAGAAAAGTGTCCACTGCCCAGATGTTGCCATCCAGACACGAAAGTCCTTAAGGGGGGGGGGTCGCTTTTTGGGCGATTTTTCGACCTTCTCCGATTTTGCTCATTTTTACATATTTTGTACTCCCAATGGGTCCGCGAAACAAGACAAGTGCGTTTTGCGCAATATTGCTTCTATCGTTCTGTAGAGTCCTTCAAAGGTGAATCCGACATGTGTTAAACATAGGAAAATGAAAAAGTTAAGGTAAAAATGTTTGTGTCCATAAATTTTTTCTCTGTGTAAGAGACTCAGCTCTGAAATTTTTTCACCCTTGTTAAGGACATAATGTAGAGTGCAGCGAGTGACTTTGGTGCAATTCTGCTGAGAATTATAATTTTAGCAAAGTTTTAAAGTCAGAATTTGTGAAAATTCCGAGTTTGGCTATTTGCCAAAATTCAAATTCTCAACAGAATTGCACCAAAGTCACTCGCTGCACTCTACATTATGTCCTTAACAAGCGTAAAAAAATTTCAGAGCTGAGTCTCTCACACAGCGAAAAAGTTTTTGGACACAAACTTTTTTACCTTAACTTTTTCATTTTCCTATGTTTAACACATGTCGGAGTCACCTTTGAAGGACTCTACAGAACGATAGAAGCAATATTGCGCAAAACGCACTTGTCTTGTTTTGCGGACCCATTGGGAGTACAAAATATGTAAAAATGAGCAAGATCGGAGAAGGTCGAAAAATCGCCCAAAAAAAGCGACCCCCACCCCTTAAGTTCAGATTATAGATCCCCTATTACGTTGTGGTTTTGCTTCCGTCATTCCTGGACTCTTAAATTCCCTTTTGTTGACAGTAACGCAACGCAAAAACACGACCGAAGTAAAAAGGAACCAGTGTTCATCATTCAGGGTAGTTTATAGTCTGTATTGAGCCAGCGAAAGTCGAAAAACAGAACTCAAATTCGGGTTTACGCCACCTAAATACCGATAAGCCATTTTCAGCAAAATCGGGGACAACAATTTTGCGGTTCCACTTGGTTTTCAGTTTCAACCAGATCGAGGATAAAAGTGTTTCGGTTATTGATTCTCCGAATTGATTAATAATTTATTTCTGCTATATCTTAATTCAGTGTGGACGATAATAATAACTTCCCACACAAATTCTAGCTTACTGGGTCAACTTTTAAAAAATTTTGAGTGGCGTTTAAAAATGTTAGTTTTCGTCAGTAAACTTGCATTTCTAAAACAGATTTTGTGCCCTAAACGGGATCAATTATTTAATACATGCCGCTTCAATTAATTTCAGTTAGTTCTCATGAATTATCGTACGTTGAAGTTACCAAAATTATGTGTTGTGTATAAGTAAGAAACTTAAGAGAAAACATAAGAGGGCTCCTAAAGTTAAATTTTGAGCTGACAATTGAGTTAAGGGGGGGGGGGGGTCGCGAATTTTCGACCATCTCCGATTTTTCTCATTTTCACATATTTTGTAGTCCCCATGGGTCCCCAAAACAAGACAGTTGCGTTTGTTGCAAAACTTTCCCTATCATTCACAATAGTCCTCCAAAGGTGGCCCCGGCATGTGTTAAACATAGGAAAATGAAAAAGTTAGGAAAATTTCGCGGTAACCAAAAGTTTGAGTGCTGTGCAAGAGCAAACGAGCTATAGCTGGGCTAAATATTAAGCTGGACTAGGTAGCGTGTTAATATCTATATGAGGGAGGAATTTTTGTGTTAGCTCAGCGATTTTCTAAAAATTTTCAAAGTTGGGTGAAGCCGGTTTTTGCACAAATTTGACTTACAAAAACGTCACCAAAGAAATGTTTCGTCGTGGGCTGAACTAACCGTTTACTGCACAGATTTCGCGTATAGATATTAACACAGTACACAAATAGAGGTTCAATTTCCATACGCAAAATCCACGCCGCTACTTGTGGATAGTTCATACTTTTGGTTACCGCGTTGGCGTTTTTCCTCAAAATACGTCATTTTCTCAATTTTTTGGATATAATGGTCCATAAGTCGGGTGAAAGCCGAGCTATTCCAACCAAATTCGGTGTGCTAGTTTGCACATATGAAAGGAAGATGTGTGCTACATTTAACTGCAATTGCTGGTGTTTAACTGTGGATGCATGCCTTAGTCCGATGACGGAGGCCTAGAGTCAAAAATCGCAAATTTTCAAATTTTTCAAATACAGCCAAATTTTATATCAAGTTGAAGCTCTCGATGTCCGGAACATTTTATCTTCTTGCACCAAGTCTCTACAAAGCAGTATGAGAAAGTTAGAGCGCATTAAAGTTTGAAGTAAATAACAGTCGGAAGGAGCTTGAGCAAATCGTTCAAACGCCGTTTCTCGCTCGTTGCTTGACGTATCATTGTCATTTGCGCAGCAATAAATAGCCCACGATAGAGGCTTCAATTTGATGTATTGACCATACCCTAGTCTTTTGTCATCCTATGTGTACACGTCTTCGAAGCCCTTAGCGAGGCATAGTGGCGTAAATACTAAATTGTAGGGATTTGAACTGCAATATCTTTTAACTGGATTGGCCCTTGACTCTAAAAATGTGTCTTGTTTTTGGACACATATGGGGGTATATTACACCCGAAAATGAGTGAAATCGGTGACTATAAAATTTGGTACCCGGCGACCCCCCCCCTTAAGAGCGCTCTTAGCGTTCAAATTTAACAGCAATCTCCAAGTAGTTTTGTGAAACAGTTTAGGAGGTCCTCCGAAGTTGCCTGGAAAACCCTCCCAATATTTGACTAAGGAGCAGCTTTAAGAGCAAAATTTAGGAGGGCTTTGTGAAACGCGGCCAAGACACATAGATTTTTCGAATTTGATTCACCTCACCATCGCGGCTGCATGGATGCAATCCACGTGTAATGTAGTAATTCACATGAATGAAATAGAATGGAACCAGGAAAAACATGAACATGAATTTAACGAATGTAAGTTCTGGGCACATTTTAAGCTACTCTCCTGCCAAATTTCTATGAATCCAAAATCATGTTTCATGGACAACGGAGACTACAGCTAGTCCTACAGCCTTGACCTCAAAACTATAAATCAAGAGCCAGAATAATGTTTCAGTTTCCATTAAAATCCCACACGATCTGTTGTCTACCAACGCACCGGATTACAGTCCCGCTGTACCAAGTCTGCATGGGTGACTATTAGAGTTGTGCCGTTAAGAAAACTCTCGGGCCGAGCTCGGGCCATACAAGCTTCTCACGCCGCGTTATCCAAGGCCCAAGCCTGAAGACCGCTCGGGCCGTTCGGGCCACTCGATCTCATCGGCCCTTGGCCGTTGGCCGTTCTCGGCTGGCGCCACCGGCACCACCTAGCCAGACATATTTTTTAGCGTTTGAAGACAATCTGAGCTAGAAAGTTACAAGATATTTATATTACGCATTACAAAGACAATGGAATCGGTTTTTACTTTATACATTTGGAAAAAGTTCACATTCAGTCTTGGATATGTTTCGTAAACATCTGCTGTTCTGATCAAATTGCTGTGTTAACTAAAAAATATTTGTGTTAGGATGGCTGTCAGCCGCCGGGCAACGGCTGGCCGGTGGTTGAACGGCCGGACGGCCCTCGGCCGGCCGTCCGCCGAACGGCCAGACACTCAGCCGGGCAGGCCGCCGGCTGTCGGCCGTTCTAAAACACTACTTGTTTGTTTTTACTAAAGTCCCCCTTTATATCGCCAGCGGACATGGTCAATTTTGTATGTAAAGCTGCAAAATGCAAGCAAGCTGTTTTCAACTAAGTCTGATGATAGTATATTTGAGGAGTTCGTATCTTATCTAAATAAAATAGCTTACAACTACTGTATGCAGTTGCAAAGAAAATTAGTGTTCAGAATAAAACACTACCTGCAATTTTATAAAAGGCTAAAGTTCCTAAAAATAGCCAATATTTTACTTGAATTGATTAAACCTAGCTAATCTAGCAATTAAGGTAATTTTTGGTTCTATCACCACATCACACCAAAAGTACATAATAGATAAGAGTGTGACAGCTGGCAGGCTCTCTGCCATCAGCTCTCGAGCCATGCTCTGCACACTAACGGCCCACTCCCCCCCGCCATTGCGTACCTAGTGGACCCCTGCAAATCAGTACCCAGTACGCATTTGCCTATGCTCACTTTTTCTACCGTAAACCACCCCTCCCCGCAAATGTGACCTATCACTCGTCTGTTTTAAAAATGATGGGCCTGTTTTACGCGTGGGTCGAATGATAGGTCACATTTGCGGGGGGCCTTCCTATAGAAAAGAATGAGCATATATACACAATTGCATATTAGGTACTGATTTGCAGGGGGGATTCACTAGTTACGCAATTGCACGGGGGTGGGCAGTTAGCGTGCAGAGCATGGCTCAGCTGCTGATAACAGGGAGCCTGCCAGCTGTCACATTCGTATCTATTATGTATATACCCTTGATCACACTAATAAAACTGCTAATAAATCGCGTGTACTTCGAGCCACATTCTCCACTATTGTCGGTCTGCAAAACTGCGTAATTCGTTCGCTCGTGTTGTTTCGGCCAGTAGGATTGCACTCGGGTCTAATGGTCTGCTCCCTTCCACTCGGACCGTCCGCCATCCAAGAGCCTTACAGCGGCGCTCGGCCTTCGAGCCGGGCTAGCCCGGCTCGAGGACCTTGGCTGGCGCGAGCCCTGCCCGAAAAATTTTTTAACGGCACAACCCTAGTATCGGAGTATAGATTCCAGGTACGAGCACAACCCTAGTATCGGAGTATAGATTCCAGGTACGAGCACAACCCTAGTGACTATTACTTGATGCTAGCACTACCGTAGCTAATTAACATCCACAAAAGTTGGTTGACTCAGCTCTAAATTGGCACGGCTATAGGGATGCGTTTTAATAAAATTAAGAATCAAACAGGACGAAACATTACACAGCCTGTTCCTACTGAAGATACGAAAATCGTGCATTCGTTGCGCACAAACAGTATAAAAAATGAAGACCACTAAAATTATTCATTTATTGAAACAGAAGCAGTAAACAAGGTTTTATTCAAGAAAATGGAATACAAATGAAATAACGAAAATGACAGAAAGCGCCAAACAAAAGAATAAGAACACATCAACAAACTGTTCGAAGTACCGGAGACCAAATACATACACAACTCTCTATGAACCCTTAATAACTATAGCCAGGCCAGGTCATAGCCTCAGCCTCATCCTAGAAAGACTTTCATCTTCTGTACTTATTAAAATTTATTTTATTTATTGAGGTTATTAAAACAACGTTCTAAGATTTATTTCATGAGTTTTCCGATTGCTTGAACATCATTTTAGATTTAACGTTTTCACACAGGAATGTTTTCCAATTATATATTTTTAAAAATTCAAGGTTGGAAAGTGGTTAGATAATTTTGACACTGAAATGGTCTTGAAATCTTTAAATACATAAATTGTATAGTTCCTGGGAAGGGCACACAGTATACTGCATACAAACCATCCAGATTTTAGAATTCCAAGAACTAAAGACCAATACAGGACAGACTGAAAATTACCTTCTGAATGCTACACAATAAAGCGAGCCTAACGCAGTAAGAAAGAACACAGAAACACATTCTGGAAACGATACTTACAACAAAGTGAACGAAGTGTATTTTAGAACTTTTTGTGTCCTTAGAAAGAAGGAGGTCCAAACTCTCTGGATATATACCGTAACGGACTAAACTAGAATCCACGGAAATAGCTACCAAGTACCAACTACTACAAAGATTTGATGAAAACTAAAAAAGCAAGATTCATCACCACCTTTGACTAAGATGGTTATACAGCAACAACTACAAGTATATAAACAAGAAAAACAAACTAAATATAAATTGAACTGCAATTTGAAATACACAAGAACAAATTCCAACTGTGCCAGATAGCAAGAACAATACCATACCAATGAATGGCGGATCTAGGGTTTGTGTGTGACTGGAGTCTTAAAAATTTTTAGCGTAGGGTCACAAGTTGAGGATCTTTTCGTTTTTGTAATAAAATCGTTCATTAAATCTTTTATCTTTTCATTTTGAAGGCAAGAAAATTTTTAGAAATATATGTTACATATTCTTAGGCAAGAGATTTTCAATTAAAATTTGAAGATGTTCCAGGCACTTTCTTCATTAAAAAATATATAAATCTGATATCTAAAAGAAAAAATAGGCGCCATGAATGTTTGTTTTCGCCCCTTATTCTTTTTTCTCCTTAATTATTCCTTCCTTCAAATTGCGACGGTGGCGCCCCCAAACCCCATGGATCCGCCTTTACTATCAACCTATTTCAGCTACATCTATCTATAAATGGCGATAAAACGTTAAACAATATTTATATATCTCACTCAGCTTGGACATACTCCACTAGAATATCCCTTACAAAAGCAAGAAACTTGTTTATACACTTATAATATATATATATATATATAACAGTGCAGACAAGTCTACTAATTCAATTCAAGGTCCAGATTATCAAATACATCCTGACAATTTTTAAAAATCGAGGATATATATACCGCAAAACTAGATCTTTCTCACCAGAATGGAACAAGTAGGATAAAGAGAATTATTGTGCTGGTGACTCCAAACCATTTCTCTCCATAATGGACTGAAAACGGCGAAATCGGTGACCAATGACATAAACAGCAATAATGGTCGATTATTAATATTTTGGAAACGATCCCCTGACCCCCTTTTACCCATTAACAAGGCGCTCCAGTGGAAATTACAGGTTTTCCCTAGTAAACACTACAAGTTTGGTATTTTCTACAGAAAACTCCAGTGAAAAAACTACAGGTTTCTTCAGTATTTCCTACAGGAAACTCCTGTAATTTTTACTATACGAGAGGCCGGTAAAATATATACGTATACAAAAGTTACTGTTGTAGAAAATAAAGGAAGCTCCGCTAGTGACTGACCACACAGGAGCACTTTTATGGAAAACTACAAGAACTCTTGTAATATTTACAGGAGTCTTTTTAAGAGTGTAATGGAGTTGGCAGGTGTTTAATTTTTGGAATGCAGGCTTGAAACAGAGAGAAGACACCAGAATATTTAAGGGGCATTTCAAAGTTAAAAACTGTTCGTTTATCAGTTGACTGCTGGACTGTTAGCTGACTATAAGCCAAGGATTGCTTGCACTTCCTTCCCAACCCTTACTTTTGCTTTTGGAACAATACCTTTTACATTTTCTATAGAAACACTGAAATTGATAAATTCAAAAAATTTTTAAATGCCAACAAATGTGGATCAAGGCAATCTGAAAGCGTTTTCTGTGGCAAAAGTTCTGCTGTCCAAAGTTGCATAATGAGAGTTTTCTGTATCGCTAATCATGAATCTGAAATTAGATTTTTCGATTAAGCTTTAACGCTCAAGTCTGTCAGTCGGTGCAGATGCATGAGAACTCATAGTATAAGCCATAGCAAGCCACAGTAAGCCACAGCAAGAGTACACTTATGTACTCTTCGGCCATATCAAACCGTATATATAAGCCATTTTACAGCACAAAAACAATGGTCTAATACATACATGATACATCTCCTACATACATACATTCGTACATACGTGCATACATACATACAAAGTTACACCTCATCGATATCAAAACTCAAATTTTCAATATCAGGTAACTGAACAGCATGGCTCTTGGAGCAATCCACAACTAAATGCTCATTGGCCAAAATTGTCGCTGGACGATCCAGAAAAATGGAATTTAAACCAAATCAGAGTTTGAGCGTTTAATCACCGGTCGATGCTGACTGAAATGCATTTTGGCAGTATCCTCCAAAGGTGGAGACAGGCGAAGAAAGACACCATCACGGCAGTAAAATAGGTAGGCCAGAGAGAAAGGCTGAGATGTCGATTCCGAACAACTGCTCTCTCCCCTGATTCGGGTGAAATCAGCGAAGTCGATAGGCAACAAAATAGCCAACAAACGTCGGTCGATCCTCGGCCAATTCGATGGTCAATGTCACGTCCAATCGTCGAAGCGATGGAAGATAATCCCAGGGCTGTTGCGCGGACTTTTCAAAAAATAGGAATAAAAATAGGAATTTTACTATAAAAAAATAGGAATAAATAGGAACATTTTTATGGTCAAAAAATAGGAAAAAATAGGAATTCCCAGGCTTAAAATGAAGGCTGAATTATTTGTTTTTACCAAAAAGAGCAATTATATCATGGTATTTTTAGGATTTTTCGGGGGTGGGATCGGGGGAGCTTGTTTTGCAAAAAATGAGCCAAAATTGGCATTTTGGCGTATTTTGCAGGTACAAACTCCTAAAGTTCTCAAAAAATACCTCGATTTACGCTAAAACAATAGCAATTTTTATGAAAAAATCTCCGGCGAAGCAGGAAGATTTTGCCAAAAAAATGTGCCTTTAAATGGATTTAAAATGTCTCGAGAGCTCGTAACTATGATTTTTAATTGATGAAAGGTGATGTCGCAATTTTTTAGAATTCGAACTTCTTGTATTATCGAATTAATTTTTCTCAATTTTTAGCTAACTTTACTGGACTTATAAGCTCATTTTAAGCCTAAAAACAAAGATTTTTGCGTTTTTACCTCAAAAATGCTAATTTTTCGCACACCCATTTTTTGCCCACTTTTCGGAAGCCCCCCCCCACTTCCCCCTCGCGCCTTGGGGGGGGGGCGAAGCCCCCACTTTCAAACCCCTAAAAAAATGCCCGATGCCTATGGTCTATACGACCAACTATCAAAAATTCGTGAGCTTAACTTGAGGGGGGGGGTTACGAATTTCACTAAAAGTTCGATGTTGGAAAAGCTAGCTAGTCTTTTGCCATTTAATAGTATTAGGTTTAGTGTAAAATAGTTTAAAGTTTGAAAGAATTCCATGCAGCGTAGCGTCCTGTGGAGCCATCAGAAGTTGGTGTTGTTCGTCCAAAGCTCGAAATCACACGTACACAAACTTCGCCTCGTCCATCGCTACGGGCAAGGTAGAGTACCCAAATCTTCCAGAACTAGTACTGACATATAGCGCTTTGATATCGTAAATAATCCTTAGATCAGTGTTACTTTTCTGTAAAGTGATACAATAAAGCGCGAAAAATTGGTGTTGTAGGTCTATACTGGTGGAGGTTAACGAACGTCTAATGAGCTATGGTTTATCAAAGGAGCCCAACTTTGCTCCAATTACTGCTCCAAGTATCTGTCTTAACTTATGTAAAAATGACGTGATTTCGTTAATCCATGCGTTCGCAGTGCTAGATTACATTATTGATATTGTCGTTATTTGGTACCATTTCGAAAATGTGAGTCAATTACTCCAAAGTAATTGTGGCAGAATCGGCTGAAACTTTGCGCATTACAGGCCAATGAGTGTACGAAGATGTGCAGAAAGCTAGGTCACTAAACCTCGCTCCAATGCTAAGAAATGCTAGACTAATTTCTCGAAGTTTGGATGACGATCGCTCCAAAAAGCTCTAAGACAGTTGTAAGCGCATACGAAGGAAGCGTCATATCGAAAACGGATTTCATATTCGCATTCAGCAGGTCAAATAACCTCCTATAAGCACCTTTCAGAAAATCGGTGACAAAAACTTTTTTTGACCCCATTTTTACTGCGCTTAGCTAGCTTTTCAGGCCTAACAAGGGTTATTTCTTAACAAAAAGTTTGCTAGCAATAATTAACCAGAAAGCCAAATTCCCTCGAAACTGACAGACAGTAGAGATGCGAATTTTGGCTCGCGGCTCGGCTCGGCTCGGCTCGGCTCGGCTCGGCTCGGCTCGGCTCGGCTTCGGCTCGGGGAGGGACTCGGCTCGGCCCGCGAGCCGAGCCGAGCCGAGCCGGCAACAATTTCTCCCGAGCCGAGCCGAGCCGAGCCGGAGATTTGAAACTCCGAGCCGAGCCGAGCCGAGCCGAGCCGAGCCGACCCTATCGAAAAATTTTAAATTCAGTGTAATTACTACTGACTTGTTCAAACAAAATAGCCAACTAATTCAATGAATTCTGTTTTTTGTTTTCAACTTTTGTCGTCTAATTCTTCGTTCTCCCTTGTCTTTATTCATACCTTCATTCCACGCCAACTTAGTTTAAACAAGTGAGGCTGTGATTGAAGTCAACTTATATGTTTGGTGTAGTTAGAAAGAAACATTTTTACTTAATTATTTCAACTTATCATAATTGGTATTATCAAAATTATAACAATTAAAAATTTGCATTGTCTTACTACTGTGGCTTTGGGTGTTTGTAGCAATTTATCAGATAGCAGAAAAGGTTGTAAATTATAAAGTAACAGATCAAGAGATACTATTAATTTAGAGTTTCAAATTATTCTGCATAATTAAAAGTGACTACGATTATGACTACGATCGGCAGAGAACAATTAGAGGATTTGAAATTTTTTAAAATTTAAAAATAATGTAAAAGAATTCTGAATTTTACTGAGTTCTCAAGCATTTTGAAAATTTAGCAAATTATGCCTTTTCTCAAGACTGCGGAAAGTATTAAAAGTTTTCTCGTGTTTTTTTCGGCGTTTATCAGTGGTTCCTTTCCATATTGTATACATAGAATAAAATAATAAATTTTAAGCTAAAGAAACATGAATGTGTGTCCACCCACTTTCGTAGAATATACATTTGACAAATATCAATATCATTAAACCTTATAATCGTTGGACTCTGCAGCTCGCAGTGTCTCGGTAATAATGCAATTGGTGGTGATTCACAATGGTACACAAAAAGCTAAACAGCTGTTTTAGGCCTTTTGTCAAAAACAACGTGGAAAATACAGTTGCCAATTGGTGCAATCAGTCAAATTCCAAATTTCAAGCTGTTCGAGCCGAGCCGAGCCGACCCACTTTCAATATTCTTCGAGCCGAGCCGAGCCGAGCCGGGTATGCTCGCGAGCTCGAGCCGAGCCGAGCCGACCAGATTTTATCCCGAGCCGAGCCGAGCCGAGCCGGAAAATCCCGGCTCGTCCTCATCTCTAACAGACAGTTTGCCCATATTAGAGCTCAATATTTGGTAAAAAGATGGGGTAGGCTAGGGGCTGTCAATTTTATTAGATCGAAAAACGTATGCACGGTCACATCGCAACTTTTTGTCAAATTTCAAACTTTGAGCTGTTATGGCTGAAGAATCTTAGCAACGCTCAAAAGCCGGAATACTTTTAATATTTAGCACCAGTAACAGTTAACATTTGTGGCACAAAGTTTTAGGAATTGTTCAAACCGTTAATCCACCAGAGTTCAGAAAAACATTTTCAAAAAACCCACTTTTCGCCCCAAAATTTCGAATTTGGCGTAGTGCCAGAATCGATGTGCTAGATATAATAATGCCCACTACGGACTATAAAACCTTGATATGTTAGCTAATCATAATATGCCAAAAATTAGGTGTCTCTGAAGAAGTTGGGCAAAACCGTTCGTAGCCCCCCCCTTACTCCGTGTAAATTTGTTTATAATCAAGAATTTGTAAAACAGAAAACTGTTATGGCAACGGTTGTATTTAGCTTCTAATCTTTCAACGAAGAATTTAGTAACCTACAGCAAATACGTATGTAAAAAGGTAGTGTTAGATTAGAGGACCGAATAAGCAAAACTAAGACGAGGATGTTTTAAAAACAAGGAAAGTACCACGAAGCCGAAGGCGCAAAATTTTTCCTTAAAACTGTTGTCATTCAGAATTTAAAGAAGGTTTTGTGAGTTCAACAAAAATAAACCAAGATCCAATGACAATTTACATTGGTCAAACAAAAAAATAGGAAAAAATAGGAATTTCGGCTGAAAATAGGAATAAATAGGAATGTCTCGAAAAAATAGGAAAAAATAGGAAAAAT